>JACEGR010008436.1:0-37002 GCA_014170235.1 Listronotus bonariensis | reverse complement strand
TTAATTAAAAAGCACAATATCTCCTGCAAAACTCCGATAGACATTTTCATAATACTTGTAGGAATTTCATCTATTCCACTACTATGTTTATTTTTATGTCGTTACCTAATTCAAATATTTCCTTAGGACTAAATGGTTTTAAATACATTGACTGGTTGTTTTGCTCGATATTACAACTAAAAGGAAGTGATTTTAATTTTTCTAACATATTAGGCACAACTGATATCAAAAACTTATTATATTTACTCGCAATACTCTCAGCATTTCCCTCTAACTGTATTTCATTTTGATTGCTTATATTGCCAGTTATTTCTTTAGTGATAGACCACATGCATTTCATTTTATTGTCTGAATTAGTGATTCTATTTTCGTAACTTCTAGTACGCATATTTGTTAAGATATTATCATATTCTTTTTAGTGTTTTTATAGTCTTCCATATACTTATTATTATTATTACTCAATGTTAACAAAATATCTAACCTACGTTTAAAATCTACTAATTCTGGAGATGTCACATTAACTTTTTTTTACAATTATTATTATTAATTAACTTTAGAGGAAAATTCTGATCGAAAATGCGCTTATATGTACTTAAAAATATACTCCATTGGGTATCTACGTCGTTTTTATCCAGTTTATAAACATTTATCCAGTCTTGACTTCTCAAACAGCACAAAAAATTATTCTTATTTATATCTGAGAAAATTCTTTTATACTCGGGCAAGTTAGATTTGCCAAGTGTTTTAAACACAATTTTTTGGGCTGTGTGGTCTGAAATAAAATTTTCTATGACATTAGCAGTTATAAAATCCGAACTTGTGAAAATGTTGTCCATACACGTGGCAGATGATGCTGTTATTCTTGTATTTTGAAATATTGATGTACTTAAATTAAACGAGCTCATCATTGTCACAAATTCGGTCCCTGTTTTGTCATCTTTAAGTAATTCTATATTAAAGTCACCCGCTATAAAAATATTTTTATTTTCACAAAACATTTTTGCTACCAGTTTTTCCATCTTATCGAAAAACATTCTTATATCACCTGTTGGTGGCCTATATACAGATATCACTATTGCCTTATCCTTATCAAACTCGCATTCCACTACCGCACATTCAAAAATTCCCTTCACTGATAACTTATTTAGTTTTGTCCTAGCTTGGCACTTTAGTTTTTTCCTACAATACACTGCTGCTCCTCCATGTTGTCCTTCTTCTCGGCAATACATTGATGTCAATCTAAAGTCCTTAATCGCCAATTTTTTTAGCTGTTCCTCCGATTTCCAGTGTTCAGTGATACAAAGTACATCACAGTTTGTTTGCGTTTGTAGAAAATCATTTATGCGATCGATCTTATTTCCTAATGACTGGACATTTTGATGTATAATACTCTTTAAATTATTTTTTGTATAGGTTGGCTTCTTGCTTTTAGAATTGTCTATAAAAAATTAGGTTCAGTTTGTGTATAATTTATGTGGCTTTGAAACTGTGTTAATTTCCTTTGGTAAACTGGACAATTAATATCTCTCGCAGAGTGCTGACTTAGTTCGGGGCTTAACTTTAACTTTGTGCAATTTGGACATTTCAATATTTCGGTAATGCAGTCCTTACCTTGATGTTCTCCACCGCATTTATGGCAACACTGGTTTTCCTGACAGTACTTAGCTACATGTCCAAATTTAGCGCACTTAAAACATATTGCTAGGTTAAAGTGTTCACGAACATATACTTTAATAAGGTCGAGATTAATTTTTTCTTTCTTGAGGAACCATTTCGCAATATCAGGTGATGACTGGAGGATCCAGTTTTCTTTACTTGGATTTCTGCATTGTTTTTTTGCTATAACTTTTATTTTATTTTCCACCTTATAACCCAGTTCTGTTTCTATTTCATCATTCATACGAATAATCTCTTCCAAAAATTCTTCGTTTGTCATACCCTTTTCTACACCAGTTATCATAAACATAGGATTAGTGCTTACAGATTCCTTTATTTTTATGTCACTTTTATCTTTCAGAGCTTTTCTTAGATTTTTTGTTGTTCTTCATTATGACTTTCCAGTATAATACCCCCATTTTTTAAGTGTATAATATTTTTAAAACCCCCACCTGTCATTTTGGAAGATAACTCTTGTTTAAGTTTTTGACTGGCTATTTTTGAATCAGTAATATTCTCTATTGTAATAATTGTTTCCAGTTTTTTCGATGTTTTCGGCGTTGTCCATTTAACAGGTTCAGGTTGTATTCCTTTAATTTGACCATTTTCTTTAGTTTTTATTTTACTTATTGCAGCATATGTATTAGGCTTTTCTTTAAATACTGGAAAATCTGTTAGGTCTGGCTGATTTTTCATTTCACGTTTATTATGATAGCTTACCATAACATTTTCTTTTTCTAAAACTCCTAACTTGTGTACTAATAAAGTTAGACATTTGTTAATAGTAATATTAGCCGATCTTAAACATTCTTGGTGTTGTTTTAACATTTGGCCTTCTTGCATGTCTGCTATATTTTGAATTTTATCCAGAGCTGAAAAAACTTCCAATATTATTTTTCCGTCGGTAATGTGTTCGAGTTCTCTGGCAATTGTTTACTGCCCACTTGAAATTCATATTCACCAACATTTGTTTGCTCCTTGGTTTGTGACAAAATTCCCTCACATTGTCTTTTTATAGTTTTATCTGAATCGGGAGTGGAATTAGTTCTATGCCTTTTATTTGTGTTTTCATTTTCTGGCACATCTAGGTTATTGTCCTTATTCGTTTTGTTTATTTGTGAGCCCATAGAAACTGGTTCGTCATTTTTGTTTGGGTTATATTTTTTGGTGGTGTCCTAAATAAAGAATGCCTCGGTTTATAAATATCCTCTATTTGTAGCAAATCATTATCAAAATTATTTTCGGTTAAATCGACCTTGTCGGAATCCCCTATTTTTTGCTGGTCTTTATTTACATTAGGAATGTTGGATTTGCTTTTATTTGTGTATGTTTTTATCAGGTCCCTTTTTTGTCCATATTGAATTCCACATTTTTAAATTCTCTACTTGATCCCACAGAATGATGCCTAATTAATCTATTTTTTTGAAAGTTAATTTCAGATCCATCACTTGCACTAGCCATAGTACTGATTATATGCTATTTTAGCCGAAAAACAATTTAATTCGCACTAAAACTACCTAAAACACTTTGATATCTTAAGAGCACTTAAATTTGCGTCTGCTACCTACAGATAAACGAAGTAAATACTCTATATTGGTTAGGCGGATTCATTTATTGGATGGTCTTCTTGTTGAGTACATTTGTCTTACAAATAATAAATACACCAGTTACATATGTCACTCATGACACATATGTCAAACTATTTTCAGTTTGAGATACAAAAATAATCTAAATTTTAATCATTTTTAATTTAAATATTAGTTAATATTTTATTTTTATTTTTAACTTAATTTTTAACTTGACAACGGTGGCAGACTTGCCACCGAAACGTCGTTTTTTAATTAGAATTTTTTGGGTTTTTTGGGGGTTTTTCTTTTATTTTGTTTCAGGCGACCGGCCAGTTCATAGGGGTCAATAGGGCTGAACAGGGTCAGCTCGTATACCCCGGGACCAGGACTGAAGCGGTCCCATTCTTTCCAGGCGTGTACTCAACAAGAAGACCATCCAACAAAATATTCCGTTTAAAAAAATATCAGTAAACAAACGTAAGGGACCGGGGAGTGAAAAGGAGTGCTGGGCGGGGTAAAATTGGTAAAATGTTAATGAAACTGAACATCACATGTAAAATTAAGTAAAAATTATATTTTTCTCCACATGTTTTTGAAAATAAAGATAAAAAATATGATAAATATAAAATTGTTAATTCATAACCTAAAAGTGGAAAGAAAAACGACTAAAAACATTAGCTATACCATGCTAAATATGGAAATCATTTGGCAACATCGGAAGGGTCTGATTCTATTTATGAGTGGATAAAAGAAATAATTCACACAAACTGGACTCATAAAGTGTCTGGTAAAATTAAAGAATTAAAAAAAAAGGTCGACTAACAAGAACTAATCTGACCACCCTTTATAATCCCTCTTTTATTAATAAACATTTATACAACGTTGCCAATTGTCCATAATAAAAGTGGACAAATGCCGAAAAAAATATTTTTTATTATAAAAAAAATATAAAAAAATCATAACTGCGCCTTCATATTATTATTAAGGACAACTAATAGATAACATGTACGTCAAAATATTTTAAAAAATCGTTAAAATAGCAGAAAACCGTATACTAAATAATTACCAAATTAAGTAAAAATTACATTTTTTCCACATATTTTTGAGAATAAAGATAAAAAATATGATAAATATGAAAACTTTTAATTCATAACCTAAAGTAAGAAGAAAAACGACTAAAAACATCAGTTATGCTAAATATGAAAAGCATTTGACAACATCGGAAGGGTCGGATTCTATTTATAAGTGAATAAAGGGAAATAATTCACACAAACTGGATTCATAAAGTGTGCATTAGGTTACATTTACAACCAATTTTAAAATTTCAAATTGACGTTTAAACAATTAGTTTAACTTCACTTGTCAAACCCAAATTTGTCTTTGGTGTAATTAAAGGATTTTAAAAAACAAGCGTTGACTAACCAGAACTAACCCGACCACCCTTTATAATCCCTCTTTTATTATTAATCATTTATACAACGTTGCCAATTGTCTATATTAAAATTGGAGAAATTCCAAAAAAAAATTATTATTAAAAAAAAATTAAAAATAATTCATAACTGCCCCTTCATATTATTATTAAGGACAACTAATAGATAACATGTACATCAAAATATTAAAAAAAATCGTTAAAATAGCAGAAAACCATATACTAAATAATTACCAATCAAATTTTTGGTTCTGCTAAAGATAATGTATTCATAGAATACACTCCTTGGATGATGTTTTGCATACTGGGCTTATTTGGGGTGCTTATTAAGAATCTGAAAGAAGTTTTACTAGGCAACGTTTTGTTTTCGAGATATTCACCAACTAAAGCAACTTTACCCAATTTTTACTATAATCCCCTTCTTTTGGCACATAATTCATGATTTAATCCTAAATTGGATACTGTTTTATATACACATTGTAAAGACAATTTTTTTTAATAGTTTACACATTTTTTCATTAAATTTCCAAGCTTCACTTTGAATTGCACCAACCCAAAATGGGTTTTTAAAAGAGCTTTATAAATATTGTGAGCCAATTTAGTGGAAAACTCAGAAATTGAATGCAAAAAGAATTGGGAATAGTTATAAGCTGTTTGGTATCAAGGAAGTAAGTGCAGTATGGTGTAATGCAGTGTAGGACTAAAAGTGTTACCACAGTAGTTAAAGTAGGCAAATGGAAGGCCAATTATTTGTACCACTTGACCTTCCTGGTTTTATTTAACTACCATATTGGGTTTTTGTAGCTTTTGTCCTCTTTGGACTAAATTTATTAAAGTGACATCATGTTGTGTGCTCAACATCAAAACATCTTGTTTATCTTGCCATTTTAGCTCCATTGTTATTTTAATTTTATTAGGTGTAAATTTCTCCTCTTTTTAAGTTTTGCCCTTATGACATTCAGAGGATTGTTTGTCCTGTGTTTTTTAAGTACAGTCGAACCTCTATAATTCGAAATTTAAGGGACCGCCAATTTACTTCGAGTTAAAGAATAAGTAAGAAGATAATACAAAATTTCTCAAAAATGTTATATTGCATCAAAAATAATATAATGATAATTAAATATTTTAAAATTTAATAAAGCCATAAAAGTGCCAAGTTAACTTAATAATATATTAGACAATAATAATTTTAGCGCAATAAAATTTTTTTTTTTTTTAATAATCTATGATCAGTTTTTGGTGCATTATTTTTCTTTCACAATCCCATTTGTAAAATTTCTTTACCTAAGTAAGTGAATTGAAAATATGATCCCCCGAATTTTCATTCTTATTCAAACCCAAGGAATATAAACTTTTTAATAAGAAGCGCTCGATTTTTTATATTTGTCCGAAAATATAGGTTATGTTTGTGACGTCACCTTTTTGCCATAATATTTTTTATCTGACAAAATAAACCAATACTTGCATAAAATAAAATAAAATAAAATCACTTAAAAAACATTTTATAAAATGGTATCTTACCCTTAATAACGATTTAAACGTAAATTTCCTTTTAAAAATATCCAAAGGTCAGTGACCCCTGATTAAAGGTTTTAAAATTCTCTGTAACTGCAGTATTAATAACTACTCAATTTAACCATAAACAGTAAAAACTAAACATATATAAAAGTCCAATGACTAAAAACCAAAAAATAACACTAAAACCGAGAAAAAAGCTTCCAGTACAATTGTAAACAAAGAATTACGAAAAAAGATTACGTCACAAAATTTAGTGAACATAGGTTTAAATGGGACCGAGCACTCCTTATTAAAAAGTTTATTTCCTTGACTCAAACCTAACTGAATGTCTTTTTTAGTCCTACATTCTACAATATCAATCTTCTTTTCAATTGTCAAACTCCTAAGGTTTCGTGGTGGCGACATTTTACGAACCTGGCAAGCACTGTTGGCGGTGCTGAAGAGCAAAGGTATGATTCCGAGCAGCGCGACTGCTAACCGCCAACGCAAGAGCCAAAACGTTATATGTCACGAGTAGCGTTGCTGGATTGAATGGGTCTGGGCTTGCGTCGGCGGTTTGCAGTTTGCCGCGGTGCTCGAAGAAATGATAAAACATTCACTGATAAAACCCTGGCTTTTCGGGGATTTCAAATAAAACACAAAACAAAACGCTAGCATTGTATAGTTTGATGGGAATTCCGTCGTTTTTGTCCGATGTTTTGAAAGGAATTTTGTATAATAAATTATAAAGTGTAGCAAGGAAAAGAAAGTGTTATATATATATACAGGGGGTTCTGGTAAAGATTAGGTATCCATAGGAATTTCATTTTTCGGGGAAATTTTGCAAGAATATATATAGAAATAGTCAATTCTTAATATAATAAAGTAAGGATGAACGAGTTTTATCCATTAAAAACTTACTTTTAGTAATTTTTTGGGTTATTAACTTATTTTACTTTACTTTAGCTTTCATTTACATAATAACAGGCTGATGGAAAGTATATACTTTTGTCACCAAGTATATTCGTTTAATTGGCTGTAAACACCTCCTTAAAATAATGCTATATTATAATTATCTGTGGAAAATATTCAAATTGCAAGATTTCAAATAATGATGACAACCTTATGACACATGACAACAAAATCTAAACATAGTTGTTCTTGTACATACACTATACAGTGTTGGCAAGTATTTTTGACTTATTAAATTCTTTTGGTACTTGATACTACTCAAATATTTTTTACCAAAGATGAATTATAAGTGGTGGTCAGGTTAGTTCTGGTTAGTTAAGTAATTTTTTTTTAATTTTTAAATCATGCCTGCGATTTTTAAAATGGGGCAAAAAGGACTCTTTTCCGATTTTATATAAAACTGTGTATTATTGTCAACATTATACATACATTTTTAATCAAATGGGTAATAATAGGGAGTCTTAGCATCGAAATGTATACAAAATCCGTACTTTTATTATTTTTTTGCAAAAAGCTGTTTATCCAACGGTTTTTTTTTATTTAATACTGTTTTATGAACCAAACACTCTTACTTGGAACTTTTTAAACGCTTAGTTTTGTGTTTTTTGAAAGCCGTCCTGCTGGATTGCAGGACGTGAAGCGTGTGTCCTTGTCTTTTCCCTTCAAGCCAGTTTTGTCAAAAAAAGTAGTTAATATGTCAAACTCTAAATGCTTAAAATGCCTCAAGCAATGCGTTTTTAAAGCTAGACCTAGGGAAGATGAACTATTTGGTGCTTTTTGTGACTCCTCTAAAACTGTTTTTTGTAAAACCTGTGCTGAAATTAATACTAGGAAAGCACATGCAATTGCTTTAAATCAGAGACATATGTGTTGTGTTGTTCGGACTGCAAGCAACACCTGTTAAAAGACTTGCTAAAAGTTAAATTACTGATTAAACACTTTTAACAGGCTAAAAAGAAATCACTAATAAATGATCTTCACCTTGAAGGAGTTGAAAATGATCGTGACGAGAAAGTAAAAGAACTTCAAAAGACTGTCCATAAACCCTTAGCAGAACAGTAAAAAGTAAATCATTTTATTGAAAAACACAAAAATGTTTTACAATATTTATCTAATCTATCTTTAACCTACGAACACTACTTACTACATGAATTAATAAATTTGGTAGTATTATACATGTACAAATTATAGAGAAGTAGGTACACTAGAGTTAAATAAGTCGATCAAGATTGTTATAAAATTCAGTTAGTGAATGATTTTTACAGTTTAGCAGGTGTTCTCTTAACTTGTTTTTAAATTTAGGTAATGGTAAATTTTTTTATATGGTCAGGGATACTGCTATAAAGGTTTTTTCCCTGATGAAACAATGAATCAAGGATTAGTGAACTATTAGATTGTGGCACTACAATGTTATTAGCTCTTGTAAAATGGCTATGCACATTATTTCTCCTTTGAAAGAATCCCCCAAGTTGTACTTATGCAAAAGAGTTAGAGTATAAAAAATTAGGACGTCAAAGAATGTTAAAATTTTAAATTTTTTGAAGAGTGGTCTACATGATATCATACCCGAAACATTGGCGATTATTCGACTAGCTTTCTTTTGCAGCAGAAGAACTAGGTTAGTTCTTGATAATGCAGCATAACCCCAGAAGGGTAAACAGTATCTAAAATAAGATTCAAATAGGGCATAATAAACCTGTATAGCAGTTTCCTGATTTAAAGTATTTCTGGCCGTTTTTATAGCAAAAAGCCCGGAGGCTAATTTTTTTGCAACCTTAGTTATATGAACGTCACAACATAATTTATTATCAACTTTTAGTCCCAAAAAACACATCTCTGACACCCTGTTTAATTTAGTATTATCAATGTGAACACAAATATATTTATTTTTAAAAATTAGGTACTTAGTTTTGTTTAAATTCAATAAGAGGCTGTGAGAGTCAAACCAACTTTTTATGAGTAATAGGTCTGCATTCACTATTTGCTGTAATTCATCCGCAGAATCAGCTGACCAACATATAGTGGTGTCATCGGCAAAAAATGTAAAAGAACCTCTTATTGGCAGACTGGCCAAGTCTTCAATAAATATTAGAAACAGCAATGGTCCAAGAACGGAACCTTGTGGTACGCCGTTAGTTATAGATGCGATTGAGGAGTAAATATAACTATTATTACGATCGAAAACTTAAGTGACTTGTTTTCTACCTATCAAAACTCCTCGAAACCAGTCTAAAATTCTTCCGCGAAAACCATAGAACTCAAGCTTGCAGAGCAAGATCTTGTGACTGACACAGTCGAAAACCTTTGCCAAGTCACAAAACACCACACAAACAAACTTTTATCAATATTGCTATATAGAGTATCCAGAAAGTTATAACCGGCATCTTTAGTTGCCTTTTTATTTTCAAAGGCAAATTGAGTTAAAGAAATTAATTTATTTTGCTTAGCGGATGAAAACATTCTAGATTTAAGTGTCTTCTCCATAATTTTGGAGGCGTTAAGGAAATAGGCCGAAGATTACTAGAATTTCTCAGATCGCCCCCTTTTGGGATTGCACTAACAATAGACGTCTTTAAATCATCCGGAAAATAACCCTCTTGAAAAGCTTCATTCACTAAGTGACTTATAATCTCAAAGCTTATGTCAGGGAACAATTTAATGACTTTTGAAGTGATGCCATCAATACCACATGTTTCCTTATTTTCTAGACCTCAGGAAATCGCTAGTGCATTTAGCTGCTCTGATATCTACTTTAAGGTTTTCAGCAACCAATGAGAAATATGTATTTAAGTAATTAGCAACTTCTAGAGGCTCAACTAAATCTATTGAATCTACATTTAAAATGATTGGGTGCTTTTTTTTACTATTTCTGTCACAAAGTTCGTTTATTATGTTCCATGTTTCTCTTTTGTTATTTTTAGATTTACTTATTTTATTTTGATAGAAATTGCACTTTGCATGAGAAATTACTTTTTTAAGAACCTTTTATAGTTCCTAAAATACTCCAAAAAACTTGATTTGACGTAAATTTACTTATTTAAGCAAGAGATCGCCTATTTTTACAAGAAATTTTAATTCCAGGAGTCATGTAATATTTAGATTTAGTCCTCTTATTTTTTTTCCAAGGAAAGGATGCTTCGATGAAAATAAATAAAAGAAAATAAAGAAAAACCGCGCATATAGCTAGGCTCAAGAGAAGAACCCAAGATTTTCAGGATTCAGTTTTTTTGGCTGAACAAGACTACGATAATGAAATTAAGGAACAAAAAAGTAAAATATACAGTTTAAGTAAGAAAGTTTTGGAACTGCTAGGCAAAAATAAAGCTCTATCAATACCATCTGTGAGCTA
The DNA here is from genome assembly GCA_014170235.1 of Listronotus bonariensis. Lineage (NCBI taxonomy): Eukaryota > Metazoa > Arthropoda > Insecta > Coleoptera > Curculionidae > Listronotus > Listronotus bonariensis. The sequence continues at coordinate 26,531 of JACEGR010008436.1, read as the reverse complement.
CAATTAAGAACAGATAAGTTATTAGAGAGTGAAAGTGAATTCAATGCTATTAAGAATAGTATGTTAACTAGTATAGAGGTTTTATCAAAGAAACATAAATTGTATTTTATTGATTTAAAGAAGGGTAACTCTGAAGTATGCATGATAAAAGAAAAAATACTAAATTTTGACAAAAGTTGCTTGCACTTGACTGAAATGCTCTATCATCCAGGGAAAACAAGTTTAATAAAAGAGATAACTGAAGTATCTGAAAACCCAATAGCTGACCCTGACGCTGCCCAGTACAACTACAAGAAAACAAAACACTGTAGGTAAGGGAGAGAGTCGGCAGTCCAAAGTTATTGTTTTAAAAGATGACTACGGAAGATTTATGTATGACAATCTTTATAACGCTTTAAAAGTAGATTATATGCAAACCTTTTTCAAAATTTAAGGACATTGTTTTAAGCGTTGACTGCTTTGTGGACGAGCTAACCAATTCGGATTTTGTTGTGGTTATCCAATAACACTTTACAACTAAAGGACTTGCTGTGGTCTCACAATCTGGTAATGCATATAGATGCTCCTACTCGATTTACAAGATATTCATGTTCAACTATTAATTATATATTTATTTAAACAATATACGGGATACCCCATTATAAAAATTTGCTTATAATATGCACAAATTTGTTTGTGACATTGAGTGTCGTGTTGTTAATTCAGGTCTATCGGATTTAAAGCAATTTTATGTGTCGCTCAGTCTAATGTAAAACCTAGATCTAGATATAGGCAGGGCAGACTTTTTAGTACGGAAAATATGAAAGATTTAGTCAGTTGTGCTCCGTTGTAAATTGGGATGAGGTCAGTGTTGCTAATGATCCCTTAGGAATGTTTTATGAATTATTATTAAACTGTTTTAATCGGGCATTTCCTATACAACGATTAAAGAATAGAAAAAAAGAAGAAACCTTGGGTAACTAAAGGCCCAAAAATATTAGCAAATATTCTTTAAAGTTTGCATATGATTTACGCGAAAATTTACTGACCATACTTCTTTTATTTCATATTTTAATAAGTATCGATCATCATATAGAAAATTGATTAAAGCTGCAAAGGAATCATATTACAAATCTTGTCTTAATAATGCTAATAATAAACAAAAGGAATGTTGGTCAATAATTAAAGAGATACATGATTCCAATAAAAGTCAAGAGGTAAAAAAAAGATTTATGTTCTGATGTTTTAAATAAATACTACTGTGGTATTGCCAACTCTTTTAGGTCAAATTTTAGCGGATGTGGTGATCCTATGTCTTACTTGACCAGGGGACCAGAAAAGCAGTCATTTTTTCTTACTCCAACAGACGTCGAGGAAGTAATGCGTACTATAACTTCCATAAGAAATAAAAATTCTGCTGGTGAGGATGGTTTATTCGCAAATATTTTTATGAGTCTGCCTCTGATCGCTGTTAGGAATTTGACGGATGCCATTAATCAGTCATGGTCATGTGGGGTGTTCCCGAGGTGTCTGAAAGCTGCCAAGGTTATACCATTGTACAAGGGTGGTGAGGTCGATCAACCCTGCAACTATAAACCTATTTCGCCTTTATCTACCTTTTCAAAAATAATAGAGAAATTGACCAGGAGTCAAATGACATCTTTTCTTGTAAAGAGAAAAATTCTTAATACTGCCCAGTTCGGATTTCAGTTGGAGCTAGGCACCAATGATGCTAGGTATCATCTCCTAGAACATTTATATTTTCAAATTAATGAAAAGCACTGCGCTGCGGCAGTTTCTTGTGATTTGTTAAAGGCTTGCCACAGGGCTCAGTTTTGGTTCCTATTCTCTTCCTTTTATATGTTAATGACTCAGCAGAACTTATTTGAGGTAATTGCTGCTTTAAATGTCCATCATGCAAATTATGTGACGAATACGCTATGGAATTGTTTTTGGGGAAACTCGGTTGATACTGGGCAAGTGCAGATTCTACAAAAAAGATGTTTAAGAACTATTTTTAAATTGGGAACTAGAGACAGTTGTAGACCATTATTTAGAGATTAAAAAAAACTCTTTACAGTTGTTAATCTCTATATGTTTGAATAAATAAAATACATAGTACAAAATAAATCATTATTTGAAAATAACAAAAAAAGCACAACTATAGTACAAGACCAAAAAATTATTTTTTATTGGATAAAACAAATTATACCTATGTTCAAAAAACTTGCACTACAGCCTTCTCAAAATCTGGAATAAAGTACCGACTTAAGCTAGACTGCTGCCTGAAAAATACTTATAAAAAATATTAAAGCATTCTTATTAAAAAACCCATTTTATGAGGTGAGATAGTTTTTTCAACATTCCTGTGAAATTCTGACTGTAAATTTTAAATTTTATTTTATTTTTTACTGTATCAAACATTGTTTTTAAAGATTTTAGGCTAAGTTTTTTTATTTTAATAAGTGACACGTTCTACACTTCTTGGGAGGTATTTTGTATTTTTGTACAGTTTTTGGAACAAATAAATTATTATTATTATTATTATTAATATTGAGGGCAGATTTACCCAGTTTGCTGACGATACAACTATTGTTTGGCATGACAGCGATCCTCAAAACCTCGAATATAAGATATCACAGGACCTCCCTAAAGTAAAGCAATGGTGTGATGCTAATCTACTTTCTTTCATCGTAAATAATACAAATGTAGGTTGCTTTCGCTGTGGTATCGGCGACTTGCATCTTGGGTCATCAGTTGTGTCGCAGCAGGGGGTAGCGAAGTTTATTGGTCTAATTATTGATGTAGGCCCAAAGTTTCATAACCATATTCTTAATCTAATAAAAAAATGGCTACGGGGTGTTATGCTCTGAAAGTGGTTGCGCAGGAGGTTAGTTTGGATGCCGGAAAGACGGTTTATCATGATTTAATTGGAGACATTCAAATATTACCATATTAAATGCCTTGTTTGTTTTGCAGAAGAGGGCAGTGAGATATATATGTGGTGTCGGCTTTCGCGAGTCCCGCAGGCCTCTCTTTAAATTAAGAAAAATGTTAACATCAGTTTCATTGTTTTTCTTAGAGTCAGTGACCACAGTCTTTTAAGTATAGGGGCAACATTTCAAGAGTAGACACGGCATACAATATTCGTCAAACTGACAACTTACAACTACCTATTTCATCCTCGTCTTTAACTAAAAATTGTATAATATATGAGAACAGGAAAAGTTTTAACCATCTTCCACTTCAAATAAGAAATTCTCCTTCGTTAAAGATCTTTAAAATGAAAGTAAAGAAAATCCTTATGGACAAGGTTTTATATACGCTAGACAAGTATTATGCCAGTTCTTTTTGATTTTTATTTTTTTACTTTAACTCCTTTTAAGTTTTATGTTTTATAAATTTTATATTGTTGTGTTAAAGTTATTTTCAAAGAATCTGTCCAGTTGTTTGTTTTATGCTAAAGATATCTTTAGATGTATTTTATCAAGTCTAATAATTGTATTTTAAAATATGAGTCTTTAACCAATTTAAGTGTTTGTTAAGTATTTGGATTGTTTTGATGTGTTTTTTTTATTTTGTTTATATATAATATATTATTATTTTACCACAGCTTTTTTAATGAGATGATTTCATCTTTAAACAATAAGGCATAATTTGACTATGACTTTCAGCAGCGGCCGGTGACTAACACTGGTGGGTCAATACCCGCACAGTTGTTAAATACAGGGTTAGAATGGATGGACCAGTAAGTGACCACCTACCAGTGAATGACCATTTTGGCATATTTTACGATATTTTAACGTTTTTCAAGAATTTTTTTATTTTATGATAAGAAAAGATGTGAGGCAACATTCCTTAAAGTTGCCTGTTAAATTTGGCATCCGCACGTTTTTTTAGTTTATCGTGAATGTCGGTTTAAAGTGCTACAGTTTACAGTTACTTTTTTAATATTTATTTCAGATGGCTGAACCTCCTAAAAATACTATCATCATCAATTTTAAAAAGAGCTATTTTCGTTTTGATTATACTGTTGAGGATTTAAGTAAGAGAGAAAGTTAAGCGCGACCAAAGCAAGCAAGCTAATAAACAAACTCCATGGAAAAACTCCAGTTGAAATTAGGAAGATGGATCCTGCGCAGATTCTTTTAAAAGAAGAAGGTCAATTAAAAGATGCTCAAACAGCAAAACTTTCCATTGAGCAATCCCCCATATAAGTAAAGCACGGGTCTCGCGATTCTTTATGTCCGCTCCACAGCTTAACCAATGTTTGGTAGTGTATCCCAGCTCTGCAGCAAGGTCAAGAAATAGTGGCGACGCAATGCTTTACTTATGTGGGGATTGCTCAATGGAAAGTTTTTGTTGTTTAGGTGTATCCTGGATAAAGTTAAGATAGGATTTCCCATGCACCCTGATGAAATGAAGGTTGCTTTTAAAAATGTTATGATTACAACCGACCCACAGTGATTCGAACAATGGACAATAATTCAAAATTGGGAATCAGTATCTTGAAAGAATTAAACACAAAATTTAAACTACATTCTGTTCTGCATATGGAAATACCCAAGTTTAATTTTTGTTTTTGCTACCTTATCAGTAAATATATGATAAAGTCTGCCTTGAAAAATTTGTACATTTTTTCCCCAAATTTTAACCAGTCTTTACCCTTGTATGGTTGTTCGTTATTAACATTTAGATATATTATAGTTTAATTCATTTAATATGTCAAAAGCTGAGCGAGGTATGTGCCTTTTTAAAATAATTTTCTGGTTTTAGTAAAATTTTATTTAAGAATAGTCATATTTTTAGAAAACTGTATTTTTCGTAAAAGGTCCCAAAAGGTGCTTTTTAAAATTTAGTGTTGTTTAATATTTAAAACGATGCTGTAACCAAATATATAAGTCTTTTTTGCGCAAAGTTGTGCTTCATCTCTAAATTTTATTTTTTAGATACTTTGACACAAATAAAAAATAAAGATTTGGTGGATACATGGATCTTACTGCCTAAAAAATAAAAAAAAATAAATTGGTTGAAAAAGTATTAAAATTATTTAAATTGGAAAACCCGACTAAGACAGCTAGACGAGAAATTCAAAAATCCGTTGGTATTTTTTGTAATAAAATGAATTTAGAGTGGCAGAAGAATTTCCACAAGGAAGAACAGTTTTTTACCAAGGAAAAAAATGGCTTAACTCTGAAATGTATATGAGCAATTCAATAAAAAATATTATAGGAAAACAGCCTAATACAGGTAGAATTTCAACGCAAATAAGCAGTTGCCGTGGTAGACCTAAGGTACCTTTTGGTAAGTCAAGTTAGAAAACTAAAAAGGGGCGAATTAAAGAACTGGTGTCTAATTACACCTTAGAAAAACTTTTTTCGCAGTTCAAGAATTCTCAAAGAAAAGTCAGTTTTGGGATAACTTTTATGAGCCTAAAAAACAATCATTAAGTTTACAAAAAACTCTAGTGTTGTATCTTCAGTTGGATCTTTCTCAAAGAAAATATAATTTGCTCAGGTCGATTATCAATAACGTATGTTTGGAATTTTTACCCAGTATTTATAAATTGCGACAGTTTCCAAAAATGTATTACCAAAAAAATTTTTAACTACAGAACAAGGATCTGAAATAAAATACAAAAACTTCTTGATTTTACATTAACATTATAACAAGTATATTAAAAATAATAGATAAAAAGGAGATAAATAATGGAGACTTGACTCTGACATGTAAATACGGTTTCGATGAAAGCTCCGGACATAGTACCCACAAACAAATATTTAGTTCCATAGAAATGACTGATGAGTATTTGTTTTAAGTTGCTATGTGCCACCTTAAATTGACAGACAAGGAAGGTACTATTTTATGGAGTAATCCTCGCCCTTCTTCAACTTATTTTGTCGCCCAATAAAATTTATTTTTTGAAAGCAAATAAAGATTTAGTAAAAAATGAGAGTTTGAGACTTCAACAGGGAATAAGCAATTTAAAACCAATAATTTAAAAAATTTAAATTTAAGGAAAATTATGTTTTTTTATTTTTAAAAATTACTTTTTCTTTTTTACTAGTTTTAAAAAGTCATGGGCGTCTTATACAATGACATATTTAATGTGAGAACAGTTGATGACAAATTTGCAATTTCTATAGATATATGTGTTTTCAGTGCTTTTAAATTTTACTGATTTTTATTTTTTATTCTCTCCCAATTAAAACGCTTTCTAAGACATCTTTTAACTTTGCGATGTAGATTCATGCATAGGCTACACAATAGTTTTTATTTCATTAAAATCGGTTATGTATTAGAGGAGTAGCGATTTTTGTCCGGATAGCCCATATAATTAAATCACTGTGCGACCGTCCAAATCCTTTTTGGATGATAATCCAGCACAAGACTACTTGAAGAACTAATTGAGACTGTTGAAAACAAGAAGTTTGTAAAACCAGAAAAAGAGACACGTAGGGAAGAAATGACTGCAGAAAAAGGCAATATATATCCCACAGGAAAAATATGAGAAAAAGAAACGTAGGTGAAAGGTCACCACTGGCAGCAACGTCAAAAGAATTCAAAGAATTTTATGAAAAAAGGAGAAAAAGAAAAAATGCAGAATTGCAGAGGAAGGCTGATCGGAACGAAATTTTTATTAATTTATCTATTTAAAACCTACATTACAGGCAGTGCCCAAATAGTACAAAAAACCTTAAAAACTAATATAAAAGTTTTATAAATAAAAACATAATTAAAAACATATACCTTTATACTTTAAACTGCAATAACAAACAAAATATAAAACAAATAATTGTTAAAAACGATGATAATTATAAAAATTACTTCGGACGGAAAAAGCAAAAACATTAACAAAAATTAAAAAAGAAACAAAAACTTTAAAAACTAACATGAAAGTCAAATAAATTTAAAAAATATAATTAAAAAGGTATACTTACATAGTTTAAAATATAGTAACAAAATATCAAGAAAAACACAAAGTTAACGAGAAATAAACTGCCTATTAAACGTTTGTAACGACGGCCCTAGTGTCCTTAAACTTATCCGAAACGCAGTTAAAGTTTAACTCCATTGGTAATCCATTTAACGATCTCATAATCCGCCTAATGGGTCGTTACTACCTATGTCTGTTCTGATAGAGTTCAAAAGAACAAAGCCAAGTACACAAAAATGATAAAGTAAAGAAACCCTTTTGTGAACAATGATTTATTGCAGCAAAAAATATTTAATCCGACGAGTTTCTAGTACCACGCCACGTGCCACCGGTTTTATAGCAGGCAGAGGCGAAATAAGAAAATGTTTTGTAAGTAGGTTATACGTGTTTTAGCAATGTATTTTTTAATATTCATCTAAAAATATGTAATCAGGCTCTGTCCGAGGCTATGTGCATTCAAAAAGGTTTGTTTACTTTTATCATTTTTTGTGTACTTGGCGGCATCGCTTTCAGAATGAAATTAAATATTGGCCCATCTATACCAAGATTGGCAAAGAGAGTATGATTCCTGTACAAAAGGTATATGCTTTCGAAATATCGAAGACAAAATTAACAGTAAACCATGGTTTATAAATACTGTAAATAAAAAATTTGTACAAATTATATCTAGACTAAGAACAGGCCATATAATATGCCCTAGGTATAAATTTAAAATAGGTTTATTAGATAATCCAAATTGCAACTAATGTATTAAAATAGCAGATCCATAACATATTCTATTTAAATGTAAACTAAATATCAACAATATAAGTCCATTTTTAGGCCGTTTAACGGACTCAAATATCGCTTCGCCATTCAATCTCGCAAATCTACTGACCGATAAAAATACTTTTGGTATGGTATGAAAACATTACTGTAATTCAGATTTTTTTTTTATGTCTAAGATTGTAAACATAATCTGATTAAAAAAAAAGAAAAAAAACCATAAAAAAGCAGAAGAAAAAACAAAAGGAAAAAGAAATATATATAAATTAAAAAATATTTACATAAAAACATATAAGATTATTTAAAAAAAACAAAATAGATAAATATGCAATATATATATATATATATATATATATATATATATATATATATATATATATATATATATATATATATATATATATATATATATATATATATATATATATATATATATATATATATATATATATATATATATAGAATAAATTTTAAATGTATAAATATATGTATATAGAATTGTTATTTAACCATTAATAGATTTAGATATTATTATTTAAGTTAACCAAGATCAAATCAAAATCTGATTTAGAAAGTATAACAAAATACATAGTATATATTAAAAATAATAATGATACCCTGACGTATCATTTAAATGTTTTTTTTTTTTTTGAAAAATAGACTGGCCTGTTGGATTATATCCAGTGCCAATAAAACTCACTCACACACACACTTTTGAAGAATAATCAAGTTTTTCAAGTTTTTGCGAACCCTGTATACAAAATCAACATTTTCTCTTTGTGAATCCTATTTTTTTACAAGAAATTTTTTTAATGAAGAATGACTTCTTCAAATATGAAATTTTTGGTTCATTTTTCCTCTTGTTAACTTCATCCGTAGACAGTCTGTAGATTTCTGATGTTGCCAAGTGTGTCATTAAAGTAAACCCTGTATTGTTTTCAGATATACCCAAGACTTTATTTTTTTAAGTGTATTTTATTATGTTATTAAATACCCAAATTTAAAAGTCTCCCTATATCTTTATAGTATTTTTATTTGTAGGGTAGATAACAATACAATGCCAAGAAATTGCCACTTTGGAAGATAATCCCAAAACAGACTTTCACAGGATGAGAATGTTATGTCTGGAAAATCTACGCTTTTTGCAATAGAATACAGAGGATCGCTTCAAGAAGGGTAGTCTCACTATCACCATGTTACTTCTGGAATTTACTTTGCTATTGTAGATATAAATTTAACCTCAGTGGCATCGTCACTGCTGTGTGATGAGGTTGCGAATATGCCCTATTACAGTATGTCAAGAAATTTTACTACTTTATAGTACGAGATCCGCCTGCTAAAATCTGCAGGTATCTATTTTTTTTAATAAAACTTATTTTTTATTAATGATACATGGTAGTAGAATAGATTACACTACAGGGTTATAAATAAATTTTGTGCGAAGAGGAAACTGAAAATGAAGAACTCAAAAATTTTTTAATAATTTTAATAGTTTTAGGGAATTAAAAATTTTAAATGGAATACCCTAATTTTTATTATTGGAATCAATTGCCTGTAACAACTTTACTATGACCTGATATTATCGTTTTCTCACTCCTGTCAATTTTGGAGATAGGACATCATGCTTTCAAAATTTCTACAAAAACGACAAGATATGGTCAATTATCTCAAAAACTATCCAACCGAAATACTTCAAAATTAGTACTGGGGAGTAAGTAATCATTCTAAATACGGGACTTGAGTTTGCGATTTTTTATAATTAAATTTTCTTATTCCCCTTCCTTAACTTTTTTTAAAGAATCTTGGAAACATCGCAAAAACTTGTCCAGTAACTCCCCTGTACAAATGTTGACAAATTTCGGTTGGATCGTTTTTGAGATAATTGATCATACTTACTCGTTTTTGTATTCAATTTAAAAAAGCATGGTGCCATATCTCCGAAATTGACAGGAATGAAAAACGATAATATTAGGTCATAATAAAGTTAACACGTAATTGATTACAATAATAAAAATTAGGGTATTCCATTTAAAACTTTAAAATCTCTAGCCTTGAGAAAAACTATAAACTTGGCACCCTGCAAATACAATTTTTAAATTCTTCATGTCCAGGTACCTTTTCACACAAAATTTGGTTTATTTATATTTGACGGTTGCTGAGATAATCCGGATTTTTCTACTAACCCTGAATGGTTGTCTGGAATAATTTGGCCGCAATTACCTTTAATTAAATTTTTCGTAATAAGTTTTTGTTGATAAATTGAATGTACATGTTTTTTAATAAACCCATTATTATTTGAAAGATAATGATGTAAGAAATATAAAAAAATGGTTGCCAGCTACCAGTCAGCCGCAAGCAGAGGTTGCCACCATTCGAATTAATTTTTCCTACTACTCTTAGGCTGGTAATGTACAAAGTATTTTAAAATGTTGTTAGGAAAATTTAGGGCCGATTCTACATCAGAAAATAAAAGGAAAAGTCTATATAAACAGGGGCCCGGAAATGCATTGTTTCCAGATACAGGTTGCTTATTTTTTTTTAATCGTTTGTTTGTTAATATAAAAAATAATAGGATCTATTTTTTATCTTAATTCTTAGGACTGGGTTGGGTTTAATTAGGTCAATAAACAAATAAAAATATATATATTTTTTAATTAAATGCACAAAATTGTTTGAATGAATTTTTATGATGGTTAATTTATTTAAACTTACCTAACTAATTAAATCTAAATTCCATAAGGGATGTTTCAACACTAATTAATTTGAGGCGGCTTTTTTATTTCTTTCTGTATTTTATTTAGAAAATTAAATTTATTCTATTTGCAGTAGAAGTGTCGATGTCGTTTGTTCTGTTGCTTAAAATGATAAGGGTTTTTTTAACTGGTCAGTGGGTCTAGTTTTTGTATAAGATTTGATAGAGGAATGACAGCTTAAGAATTATTGGCGGTTAATTCAAATTTTCAATATAGTTTTTATTTTCAGGACAATGTGAAGGTTTAGTTAAGGCTAGGGGTTTTTATTGTCATGGTGTAGATACATGTGCTTAAAAAGTATAGAGCATTTAATTGTTAACATCCAATGTAAATTTATTAAATGTGTGTGATATATTGCCAACGCCACTGAGAGCATGGACTTAATTTTTTTTATTTCTTATATCATCATGTTACAAATAATGTTGGGTTCATTTAAAAACAAAAAAAATGTACATTTAATTTATCAACAAAAACTAATTATAAATAATTTAATTAAAGGTAATTGCGGCCAAATTTTTCCAGGCACCGGAACCGTAGTGCAGTCTATTCTACTACCATTTATTAAAACATAAGTTTCATTAAAAAACAAATACCTGGAGATTTAGAGTTAAAAATTAATTCCAAATATCCCCGTATACCAAGAGACGATAAGAGTGACATAGTGACATAGAACTGCTGTCAAATATTATTTGACCAAAATACAGTAGGTCCACGGATGGATTTATCTACAGGGTGGCTGTAAAACGTGCAGAAAAAAGCTACCACAGCTTTCTGAGGCAAAAATACGACGATCTAACCCAACTTACCTTACTCCAAAAGTGCATGATTTCGGAGATACAGGGCGTTAAATCTGTATTCTGATTTAGTTTTTAATAAATAATTTTGTTAATAAAATAGGTGAATTGTTACAATATTCAGCTAAAAGGGGTTTTGGAAGGTAGGAAGTAAGAATCTGCCATCAATTTTATTGTTAACAATTGAGGGCGCCACATATTTTTCGTAAGAAGTTACCTGGAAAGAGTTGATTTAAGCAACCGTTTTTGAGATATCTGAATTAAAAAAAATTACTTTTTGTATGGCCAAGTGTAAGCTATACAGAGTGTTTTAGAATTAGATGCTTATCTTTTACAGTGTAATTCCTTAGGTGATTTTAAGAAGAAAAGTTCAAATAAACCGATGTACGCAAAGACTTATTTTTTAAGATACAGGACAGTAAAGTTAAAAACAAGGCTTTTTTACCACTCTGTATCTCAAAAGTTCAGCCATTTAGGATATAGATTAATTTAAACTTATCTTTTTAAAATCACCTAAGGGTTCATACTCTAAAAAATAAGCATCTAATTCTGAAACACCCTGTATAGATTAGACCTCGCCATGCAGGAAGTGAATTTTTAAAATCCAATTATCTCAGAAACTGTTGCCTAAATCAACATTTACCAAGTATACCTTTTTTATGTAAAATATGATAATATAATAATAAATATTTTTCTAGAAAAACTTACAAACTGAGTGGCCCAAAAAGTTATTTCGTTTTTAATTTGTGCAAGATACAGCATGTGGCGCTCTCTAAAGCGGGCTTTACACCTCACAAGTTATTGATCAAAAACTTGTTCAATTACTTTGTCAAATATTTGATAAAGAAATTGAAAAGTTGGATGCTTTTACTCTCGTCAAGTTATTGTTAAATTTATTTTCAATTTCATCAAATGGTTTTCTAGGGTTATGTTAACTATTAACTATTTACTAAAAGGCCCCTAAAAAATATTAATGACACGTTTTAATTTCTTTAAGTACTTGAGCAAGCTACTTGATAAATAAGTTGAGAACATTTTTAACCGTCAAGGCACTTGTTCAATTAATTGATCAATTAGTTGTCAGGTGTAAAACCCGCTAAAAGGTAACAATAAAATTGATAGCAGATTCTTATTTTTCACCTTCCAAAACCCCTTTTAGCTGAATATTGTGACAATACACCTACTATTAGAAAAAAGAATTACATATAAAAAACTAAAACCAGGATAAATTTTTAACACTCTGTATCTTTGAAATTGTCTACTTTTGGGCTAAGGTAAGTTGGGTTAGATCGTTATATTTTACTTCAAAAATCTATGGTAGCTTTTTTCCCTCACCTTTAGGAGACACCCTGTAAACCTGTAAAAATATTTTTAATATGTATCTCTAAAAACGTAATTCTTCATAAAAATGTTTGCTTCATCCGAAATGCTAAAAGCTATAATAAAATTTGCCGTAGGATATACTGCGTAGTTCAAAATCGCGAAAATATTACTTTGAGAAAAAAAAAGAATAACATATTTTTAAGACTACCTAATTAAAAAGAGTTAAAAAGTAACTAAAGGTGTATTGTATACTTTTTGTAGCTATTGGTTATGGTTTCTTGAGAAAATTTAAAAAATACCGTATTTTTTAAACCAAGTTTAAAAAATATTTTTTTAGGATAAAAGCGTTAAAAGTTATTACCCCATATTATATAGGAAGATTAAAAATAACGAAAGTGGTATTTTGGGAAATAAAAAAATCGGTAATGAATATTTTTAAACTACTTATTTTGAATAGCGTGAAAAAGTAATAAAATTTTTTATTAAATAATTCGTTATTTTTTGTGTTACTACTTACATACACTTTACTTGATATTGTTTGCATATAAAAAGTAAAATTTATTATTTATTAAAAAAAAAACATACGTGGCATTTGAAAACCTCCTCGTTTTTGAAGTTGGTTAAAAAAACATTTATTTAAGTTTCACCCATTTTTTCCACGTAATGATAAGCCCTAAAAATAAAAATGTATAGGATTACTTAATTACTTTTTAATTAAGAATTTTTAAAAATATATTTCTTAAATTTTTTACATATTTTAAAATAATATTTTCGCGATTTTCAAGCACTCTGTATATCATAGGGCAATTTTTATTATAGATTTCAGATGAAGCAAAAATTTTTATGACCAGATCTAATAAGTATATGGTATTATGCTTTACGACTAAGTCTCTGGTTTGGCATATTGAACCTAGAAGTTCATATTTTTTCTGTGTGTTTTGCAATTTTTAGCCCTAGGTTAATGGTTCTTGTGTCAATAATATATATATATTTTTTTAATTTGTCACATTATAAAAGGGCAACAAAATGAAATATCAACAAACATAATGGACTTTTTTTTAATAATGTACAGGTGATGCCTAAAATAATTAAGATTTTGGCCAAGAACTATACTGAGTGATATGTGGTGCTTTAAAAGGGAGTTGGATTTAAAAGTTTGTTTTAATTGTTTTAGTCTGTTTAATTAAATTTATTAAGTAATATGAAGTTTTTTTGTCGGAGTTGTGATTGGCATAATTTATTTTAGTTATAGAAGTTTTATATATCATTTTTTAAATAACCCCTGAAAATTTTATTTTTAGGTTTTCGGTGGCACACAAGACATCGTTTTTAGCTTTCTCTACAAGATTTATAAAATCAGGAGAGGAAAACAGTTTTGAAAATAACAATTCCCCCTTTTCTAATATTCTGGTTGCTTTTTTTTTTAAATACATACATACAGTGTATATTTTCATTATTTCATTGATATTAACTTCTCTCGCTACTTCCTGTTTAATTTACATGATTGCCAAACTATTAACCCTTGCTTGACTCATTGTATAGTGAAGATAACTAAGAATTGGCCGATTAAGAGATGCAGCAGTGGCTGGTGACTGCCTTTTCTGGGTCAGCCCGCACCACTGTTAAATATGGTTTAAACTTTTTGTTTTTAATCTATATGTTGTACGCAATTGGCGAAAACGGCCAATGTCCGAAATTTATACCCATAACGTGATGTGGATTTTATGAATTTTCCACATCGCGTTACGGATATATTTTATATACCCAAAACTCGTTGTGTGTAAATTTTAAAAATCCACGACGCGAAATCACGATTATCATCGAAGACACGCGACGGTTTTCGTGTTATGGGTAATAACACATACCCATAAGGCGAAAAATATGTAGGTTCGTAAGTAAGGTGAAGAAATCAATTAAAAATTATGTAAAATAAAAATACTAACTCATTCTTAAGATTTATTTATGAAGAGTCAAATTTTCTGATAAATTCGTAATAAATAAGTTTTGTTAATAGTGTTAAATATTTTTAAAAAATCAACCTATCTTTTCTCTTTTATATCCTGTATTAATATGGGCTGCATGCACAATATCAAATAATTGTTCACGATGAACATAAAGTTTAATATCTTCTTTGTTAGTGAATCTTCCGGCTATCAACTTTTTCTCCTCTGCAATATTTCGCAATTCATATTGATTTACCCTTCGATAAAGTTTTAATGAAAGTGGTTTTCCCAATCTGCGTAATTCTTGTGCTTCTTACCTTCACTAATAATGTTTTTATAATCACCTTCTAAGAGGAGTGAAGACCTATTGTTTGATTCTATATAAAGTTTATTTAAACCATCTTCGAATTCTTTTCTAAGATTTTTGATTGATTTATCCATTTTTATCGAAATTTCACTTCGACAAAGGACAAACAAATAAAGGAAATAAACCGCTACTGCCGATTAAAATAAATAAGGTTATGTATTTTGGGGTTGTGGGTATTTGTTATTACCCATAACACAAACCGTCGTGGGTCTTCGATGATAATCGTGATTTTTTGCTTCTGTAACTTTTGCATTAGTTTAGTTTTTATTATTTATAGTTAAATTAAGTTGTTATTAATGTAGGTGCAAGTTATTGAAAATATTAAGCCTGTAAACATGGATATTTGACCCTCGAATACATCTTTTAATGTGGGCATTGTTAAGTTTATCACCCTTGAGATCAAACAACTGTAAACAAGCAACATGTGGTTGCCTATTCTGAACTTCTGTAGATGGCTTAAATATGCCATATAACTTTTATTTGTTTTTAGATTAAAAAAGATTTTAAAAAATAACCTAACTTTGATGACATAGTTGAGTTGCTAAACGTGACTTCATTAAAGACGGGTAAAAATCCAACTTCACAAATTTTATTAAGCATCTCTGATACGGTCAATAATATATTGACATAAAAGATGATTTTCGGTGTTTAGTTACTTGATATTAAGTACTTGAATATTTTTTACCGAAGACAAATTAAACCTAAACTAATACACACTTTATAAATCCATTTAAAAATTGTGTCAATTCTTTCGTTCGTTCATAAATAGAATCAGACCATGCAGGTATAAAAAATTTAACACGGTTGCACCGTGCAGAAGTACTCCTTTATTAAAAAACAGGTTTTAACAGCAAAATAAAGCAAAAAAAAATGGTAAAAATCACTAGTTTTTTACCGTCTAAGAACTCAACAATATTTTTCTAGCAACTCCTGCATCTTTTCTAACAACTCAACAATCCCAACACAGTCTGTAGATTTCTGATGTTGCCAAGTGTGTCATTAAAGTAAACCCTGTATTGTTTTCAGATATACCCAAGACTTTATTTTTTTAAGTGTATTTTATTATGTTATTAAATACCCAAATTTAAAAGTCTCCCTATATCTTTATAGTATTTTTATTTGTAGGGTAGATAACAATACAATGCCAAGAAATTGCCACTTTGGAAGATAATCCCAAAACAGACTTTCACAGGATGAGAATGTTATGTCTGGAAAATCTACGCTTTTTGCAATAGAATACAGAGGATCGCTTCAAGAAGGGTAGTCTCACTATCACCATGTTACTTCTGGAATTTACTTTGCTATTGTAGATATAAATTTAACCTCAGTGGCATCGTCACTGCTGTGTGATGAGGTTGCGAATATGCCCTATTACAGTATGTCAAGAAATTTTACTACTTTATAGTACGAGATCCGCCTGCTAAAATCTGCAGGTATCTATTTTTTTTAATAAAACTTATTTTTTATTAATGATACATGGTAGTAGAATAGATTACACTACAGGGTTATAAATAAATTTTGTGCGAAGAGGAAACTGAAAATGAAGAACTCAAAAATTTTTTAATAATTTTAATAGTTTTAGGGAATTAAAAAATTTTAAATGGAATACCCTAATTTTTATTATTGGAATCAATTGCCTGTAACAACTTTACTATGACCTGATATTATCGTTTTCTCACTCCTGTCAATTTTGGAGATAGGACATCATGCTTTCAAAATTTCTACAAAAACGACAAGATATGGTCAATTATCTCAAAAACTATCCAACCGAAATACTTCAAAATTAGTACTGGGGAGTAAGTAATCATTCTAAATACGGGACTTGAGTTTGCGATTTTTTATAATTAAATTTTCTTATTCCCCTTCCTTAACTTTTTTTAAAGAATCTTGGAAACATCGCAAAAACTTGTCCAGTAACTCCCCTGTACAAATGTTGACAAATTTCGGTTGGATCGTTTTTGAGATAATTGATCATACTTACTCGTTTTTGTATTCAATTTAAAAAAGCATGGTGCCATATCTCCGAAATTGACAGGAATGAAAAACGATAATATTAGGTCATAATAAAGTTAACACGTAATTGATTACAATAATAAAAATTAGGGTATTCCATTTAAAACTTTAAAATCTCTAGCCTTGAGAAAAACTATAAACTTGGCACCCTGCAAATACAATTTTTAAATTCTTCATGTCCAGGTACCTTTTCACACAAAATTTGGTTTATTTATATTTGACGGTTGCTGAGATAATCCGGATTTTTCTACTAACCCTGAATGGTTGTCTGGAATAATTTGGCCGCAATTACCTTTAATTAAATTTTTCGTAATAAGTTTTTGTTGATAAATTGAATGTACATGTTTTTTAATAAACCCATTATTATTTGAAAGATAATGATGTAAGAAATATAAAAAAAATGGTTGCCAGCTACCAGTCAGCCGCAAGCAGAGGTTGCCACCATTCGAATTAATTTTTCCTACTACTCTTAGGCTGGTAATGTACAAAGTATTTTAAAATGTTGTTAGGAAAATTTAGGGCCGATTCTACATCAGAAAATAAAAGGAAAAGTCTATATAAACAGGGGCCCGGAAATGCATTGTTTCCAGATACAGGTTGCTTATTTTTTTTTAATCGTTTGTTTGTTAATATAAAAATAATAGGATCTATTTTTTATCTTAATTCTTAGGACTGGGTTGGGTTTAATTAGGTCAATAAACAAATAAAAATATATATATTTTTTAATTAAATGCACAAAATTGTTTGAATGAATTTTTTATGATGGTTAATTTATTTAAACTTACCTAACTAATTAAATCTAAATTCCATAAGGGATGTTTCAACACTAATTAATTTGAGGCGGCTTTTTTATTTCTTTCTGTATTTTATTTAGAAAATTAAATTTATTCTATTTGCAGTAGAAGTGTCGATGTCGTTTGTTCTGTTGCTTAAAATGATAAGGGTTTTTTAACTGGTCAGTGGGTCTAGTTTTTGTATAAGATTTGATAGAGGAATGACAGCTTAAGAATTATTGGCGGTTAATTCAAATTTTCAATATAGTTTTTATTTTCAGGACAATGTGAAGGTTTAGTTAAGGCTAGGGGTTTTTATTGTCATGGTGTAGATACATGTGCTTAAAAAGTATAGAGCATTTAATTGTTAACATCCAATGTAAATTTATTAAATGTGTGTGATATATTGCCAACGCCACTGAGAGCATGGACTTAATTTTTTTTATTTCTTATATCATCATGTTACAAATAATGTTGGGTTCATTTAAAAACAAAAAAAATGTACATTTAATTTATCAACAAAAACTAATTATAAATAATTTAATTAAAGGTAATTGCGGCCAAATTTTTCCAGGCACCGGAACCGTAGTGCAGTCTATTCTACTACCATTTATTAAAAAATAAGTTTCATTAAAAAACAAATACCTGGAGATTTAGAGTTAAAAATTAATTCCAAATATCCCCGTATACCAAGAGACGATAAGAGTGACATAGTGACATAGAACTGCTGTCAAATATTATTTGACCAAAATACAGTAGGTCCACGGATGGATTTATCTACAGGGTGGCTGTAAAACGTGCAGAAAAAAGCTACCACAGCTTTCTGAGGCAAAAATACGACGATCTAACCCAACTTACCTTACTCCAAAAGTGCATGATTTCGGAGATACAGGGCGTTAAATCTGTATTCTGATTTAGTTTTTAATAAATAATTTTGTTAATAAAATAGGTGAATTGTTACAATATTCAGCTAAAAGGGGTTTTGGAAGGTAGGAAGTAAGAATCTGCCATCAATTTTATTGTTAACAATTGAGGGCGCCACATATTTTTCGTAAGAAGTTACCTGGAAAGAGTTGATTTAAGCAACCGTTTTTGAGATATCTGAATTAAAAAAAATTACTTTTTGTATGGCCAAGTGTAAGCTATACAGAGTGTTTTAGAATTAGATGCTTATCTTTTACAGTGTAATTCCTTAGGTGATTTTAAGAAGAAAAGTTCAAATAAACCGATGTACGCAAAGACTTATTTTTTAAGATACAGGACAGTAAAGTTAAAAACAAGGCTTTTTTACCACTCTGTATCTCAAAAGTTCAGCCATTTAGGATATAGATTAATTTAAACTTATCTTTTTAAAATCACCTAAGGGTTTATACTCTAAAAAATAAGCATCTAATTCTGAAACACCCTGTATAGATTAGACCTCGCCATGCAGGAAGTGAATTTTTAAAATCCAATTATCTCAGAAACTGTTGCCTAAATCAACATTTACCAAGTATACCTTTTTTATGTAAAATATGATAATATAATAATAAATATTTTTCTAGAAAAACTTACAAACTGAGTGGCCCAAAAAGTTATTTCGTTTTTAATTTGTGCAAGATACAGCATGTGGCGCTCTCTAAAGCGGGCTTTACACCTCACAAGTTATTGATCAAAAACTTGTTCAATTACTTTGTCAAATATTTGATAAAGAAATTGAAAAGTTGGATGCTTTTACTCTCGTCAAGTTATTGTTAAATTTATTTTCAATTTCATCAAATGGTTTTCTAGGGTTATGTTAACTATTAACTATTTACTAAAAGGCCCCTAAAAAATATTAATGACACGTTTTAATTTCTTTAAGTACTTGAGCAAGCTACTTGATAAATAAGTTGAGAACATTTTTAACCGTCAAGGCACTTGTTCAATTAATTGATCAATTAGTTGTCAGGTGTAAAACCCGCTAAAAGGTAACAATAAAATTGATAGCAGATTCTTATTTTTCACCTTCCAAAACCCCTTTTAGCTGAATATTGTGACAATACACCTACTATTAGAAAAAAGAATTACATATAAAAAACTAAAACCAGGATAAATTTTTAACACTCTGTATCTTTGAAATTGTCTACTTTTGGGCTAAGGTAAGTTGGGTTAGATCGTTATATTTTACTTCAAAAATCTATGGTAGCTTTTTTCCCTCACCTTTAGGAGACACCCTGTAAACCTGTAAAAAATATTTTTAATATGTATCTCTAAAAACGTAATTCTTCATAAAAATGTTTGCTTCATCCGAAATGCTAAAAGCTATAATAAAATTTGCCGTAGGATATACTGCGTAGTTCAAAATCGCGAAAATATTACTTTGAGAAAAAAAAGAATAACATATTTTTAAGACTACCTAATTAAAAAGAGTTAAAAAGTAACTAAAGGTGTATTGTATACTTTTGTAGCTATTGGTTATGGTTTCTTGAGAAAATTTAAAAATACTGTATTTTTTAAACCAAGTTTAAAAAATATTTTTTTAGGATAAAAGCGTTAAAAGTTATTACCCCATATTATATAGGAAGATTAAAAATAACGAAAGTGGTATTTTGGGAAATAAAAAAATCGGTAATGAATATTTTTAAACTACTTATTTTGAATAGCGTGAAAAAGTAATAAAATTTTTTATTAAATAATTCGTTATTTTTTGTGTTACTACTTACATACACTTTACTTGATATTGTTTGCATATAAAAAGTAAAATTTATTATTTATTAAAAAAAAAACATACGTGGCATTTGAAAACCTCCTCGTTTTTGAAGTTGGTTAAAAAAACATTTATTTAAGTTTCACCCATTTTTTCCACGTAATGATAAGCCCTAAAAATAAAAATGTATAGGATTACTTAATTACTTTTTAATTAAGAATTTTTAAAAATATATTTCTTAAATTTTTACATATTTTAAAATAATATTTTCGCGATTTTCAAGCACTCTGTATATCATAGGGCAATTTTTATTATAGATTTCAGATGAAGCAAAAATTTTTATGACCAGATCTAATAAGTATATGGTATTATGCTTTACGACTAAGTCTCTGGTTTGGCATATTGAACCTAGAAGTTCATATTTTTTCTGTGTGTTTTGCAATTTTTAGCCCTAGGTTAATGGTTCTTGTGTCAATAATATATATATATTTTTTTAATTTGTCACATTATAAAAGGGCAACAAAATGAAATATCAACAAACATAATGGACTTTTTTTAATAATGTACAGGTGATGCCTAAAATAATTAAGATTTTGGCCAAGAACTATACTGAGTGATATGTGGTGCTTTAAAAGGGAGTTGGATTTAAAAGTTTGTTTTAATTGTTTTAGTCTGTTTAATTAAATTTATTAAGTAATATGAAGTTTTTTTGTCGGAGTTGTGATTGGCATAATTTATTTTAGTTATAGAAGTTTTATATATCATTTTTTAAATAACCCCTGAAAATTTTATTTTTAGGTTTTCGGTGGCACACAAGACATCGTTTTTAGCTTTCTCTACAAGATTTATAAAATCAGGAGAGGAAAACAGTTTTGAAAATAACAATTCCCCCTTTTCTAATATTCTGGTTGCTTTTTTTTTTAAATACATACATACAGTGTATATTTTCATTATTTCATTGATATTAACTTCTCTCGCTACTTCCTGTTTAATTTACATGATTGCCAAACTATTAACCCTTGCTTGACTCATTGTATAGTGAAGATAACTAAGAATTGGCCGATTAAGAGATGCAGCAGTGGCTGGTGACTGCCTTTTCTGGGTCAGCCCGCACCACTGTTAAATATGGTTTAAACTTTTTGTTTTTAATCTATATGTTGTACGCAATTGGCGAAAACGGCCAATGTCCGAAATTTATACCCATAACGTGATGTGGATTTTATGAATTTTCCACATCGCGTTACGGATATATTTTATATACCCAAAACTCGTTGTGTGTAAATTTTAAAAATCCACGACGCGAAATCACGATTATCATCGAAGACACGCGACGGTTTTCGTGTTATGGGTAATAACACATACCCATAAGGCGAAAAATATGTAGGTTCGTAAGTAAGGTGAAGAAATCAATTAAAAATTATGTAAAATAAAAATACTAACTCATTCTTAAGATTTATTTATGAAGAGTCAAATTTTCTGATAAATTCGTAATAAATAAGTTTTGTTAATAGTGTTAAATATTTTTAAAAAAATCAACCTATCTTTTCTCTTTTATATCCTGTATTAATATGGGCTGCATGCACAATATCAAATAATTGTTCACGATGAACATAAAGTTTAATATCTTCTTTGTTAGTGAATCTTCCGGCTATCAACTTTTTCTCCTCTGCAATATTTCGCAATTCATATTGATTTACCCTTCGATAAAGTTTTAATGAAAGTGGTTTTCCCAATCTGCGTAATTCTTGTGCTTCTTACCTTCACTAATAATGTTTTTATAATCACCTTCTAAGAGGAGTGAAGACCTATTGTTTGATTCTATATAAAGTTTATTTAAACCATCTTCGAATTCTTTTCTAAGATTTTTGATTGATTTATCCATTTTTATCGAAATTTCACTTCGACAAAGGACAAACAAATAAAGGAAATAAACCGCTACTGCCGATTAAAATAAATAAGGTTATGTATTTTGGGGTTGTGGGTATTTGTTATTACCCATAACACAAACCGTCGTGGGTCTTCGATGATAATCGTGATTTTTTGCTTCTGTAACTTTTGCATTAGTTTAGTTTTTATTATTTATAGTTAAATTAAGTTGTTATTAATGTAGGTGCAAGTTATTGAAAATATTAAGCCTGTAAACATGGATATTTGACCCTCGAATACATCTTTTAATGTGGGCATTGTTAAGTTTATCACCCTTGAGATCAAACAACTGTAAACAAGCAACATGTGGTTGCCTATTCTGAACTTCTGTAGATGGCTTAAATATGCCATATAACTTTTATTTGTTTTTAGATTAAAAAAGATTTTAAAAAATAACCTAACTTTGATGACATAGTTGAGTTGCTAAACGTGACTTCATTAAAGACGGGTAAAAATCCAACTTCACAAATTTTATTAAGCATCTCTGATACGGTCAATAATATATTGACATAAAAGATGATTTTCGGTGTTTAGTTACTTGATATTAAGTACTTGAATATTTTTTACCGAAGACAAATTAAACCTAAACTAATACACACTTTATAAATCCATTTAAAAATTGTGTCAATTCTTTCGTTCGTTCATAAATAGAATCAGACCATGCAGGTATAAAAAATTTAACACGGTTGCACCGTGCAGAAGTACTCCTTTATTAAAAAACAGGTTTTAACAGCAAAATAAAGCAAAAAAAATGGTAAAAATCACTAGTTTTTTACCGTCTAAGAACTCAACAATATTTTTCTAGCAACTCCTGCATCTTTTTCTAACAACTCAACAATCCCAAATTCACAATCTAGCAACTCTAGAAACCCATATTGGCAGTGGCAAATTTTGAAGCAATATCAGTGTATTTTAAACTAACATAGTTGGTGGTAGCATGGCAGTGGCGTAGCTAGTACCACACAGTTATATTTATTATTACCTACGTTTATACTAACATTAAATGCAGTGAACCTTCGGACACAAAATATTGACAATTCAAAGGAGGATTAAAGGACTTACTTTCAAACTACTTTATATTGCAAATGTTTTTTTAAGGTAATAGAAATTTACACAAACAAAAAAATTAATAAAAATAATGATTTTGCTTTATTATCCAATAAAAATACTTTTTAGACAGTTGTTCATTGGTGTTTTGTTAAATCCCGTTGAAAAAACATTAAAACCTATAAAGTTTTTTACAATTATCAAAGCCTTAAAAGCGGGAAAAGTAGTCCAGTACTTCGTCGATTGAACCTTTAACCAGACATTTTAAAATGGATTTGTATGTAAATTTCCCAATAAATGTCAAAATTTGTAGGTATAATTCAGTGTTTTTTAATTCAATCAATGAATTAATAATTTATTGTCCAACGGTACAATCATGTTGTAAATAAAGCCATACTTATATTTGCAATGAAAAATTAAAAACCAAAATAAAGTGACATTTATAATATATTTTCTTCTCTAATTTTATCAACTTTTTAGTTGGTAAATAATACACACAATCATAAAATTTTATTATAAATAAAATATCTAAAACTTTAAATTAAGAGGCAACTAATTTTTAACAAAATACTGGTCAGAAGCAAAAAGAAAGTATAAATAATAAGAAAATAAAACAAAAGATAATTGCTTCAATTTGTAAAATAATATTAAAAGTACATAAAGTTATCCAACAACATAATTATGACATATTTGTAATAAATATACAATCACTACTTGTTTATATAAATAAATAAACTAAATCATGGTTATACAGGGTGTATCACGGTCGATGGTACCTTAGATGTTTACGGAAAACGGGATATTGGATTTTGATTTTTTGAAAATTTGGCAGGTAGTTGCTTGTGATCAAACGATCTAAAATATTTTTAATGATGCAGCGTTGTCACTTATACCAAAAAGTAGCATCATCTTTGATATTTAAAATGGAACACCCTGTATATTATAATATTTTTGGACCCGCCATTAATTTCTGAATGTTTTTAAATGACTTTATATTATACAACACACATACTAACAGTTTCGAGTTAATAATTATTTACCATTTTTTGTTTAAAACATGTCTCTAATTCAAATGATTTTATCACTCTATATGCATTTGTGGACACTTGAAATTTAGGGTGTAGCATCTCAAGGTCCTCTGCATTAGTTTTGTATGGAGAAATTTGTTATAAATTATACTGGGTCACTTAAATTTGTGTTATAAAATCGTTAAAAAGCATTTGTTTTAATGAAACGCCCTGTATATTTTCAAAGAATCTGAAGGACCATTAAAAGCCTTTTTAATGATATTTAATGTTACAGGGTGTTTCATTAAAAATCACTAATTTTAAACGACCCTGTACATTTCAAAACAAATTTCTCCATAAAAACCAATGTAGAGAACCTTGAGATGCTGCACTCTAAATTTTAAATTTTCCCGAATGCAGATAGAGTAATAAAAGCCATTGAATTAAAGACATGTTTTGAACAAAAAATGTGGCAAATAATAATTAACTCGAAAACAGTTAGGGATAGATATAGGATAATGTCAGGCAAAAGAAGTCAGAAATTAATGGCGGATCCAAAAATACTATAATCAGAAGTTGTTCTATTTAAAATATCAAAAGTTATGCTAATTTTTGGAATAAGCGGCAACGCTGCATCATTAAAAATATTGTAGATCGTTGGATCACTACCTAGGTTGCCTAATTTTAAAAAAGTCGGTGTCCCGTTTTCCGTGAACGTCTAAGGTACCGTCGACCGTGATACACCCTGTATATAAATTAATAAAGAAACACTTTTATTGTAGTTTTATTTTCCCATATTTTTCCTCTAGGTTTCACTTTAGAAACTGGAACAGGCGGGATTACTGTTTTCTGCATGGACCGTGCTGATTTGGCGTTATTGCTGTTGTAAAAAATCACGATTTTTGTTAATAAGGATAAAATCACTGACCACTGACCAGGTTTGTTTATTTGTACCAAAAACTGAATGCATTAAATACACCAAATTTGTATTTATTTATTTATTGTTTTTTGATTTTGTTTACTTACGCTCAGATACTGTTTCTTTTAATAATATGTGGTGTGTACCTTTTCAAAAGAAAATATCTTTTATTAAGAGCATAATTTAATGAGGCAATAGTATAATTCCAAGATGATATGACATGCGGTTTATTTTAACAGTAATGCCAATAATTGCACAAATTTATATACATAAAAATACACAACTTTTTCCTAATTATACTAAAGAGACAAAACATACAGTTCTAACCATGATAACTCGATTTAATTCAAATGGACTTAAGAATACCTTAATCTATGCTGAATTTTTACACATTACTGACCTCCGGTGACAGAGCATTAAAGATTTTGTTGTCTTTGAGCATTTTTAGCCAATTTAATACCAAAATCATTTTTTGATCTAACAATATTTGTATATTCTATTAATCTGGGAAAATACCCTTCAAGATTTATCAATATTCTTCCAAATAGATAACCACTTAAATGGCCTCGGCAGTTTTGCAGTCAGTGTATATTTTCATGATACAAGAAATAAGTAGCAATATATAATTACTAAAATAAAAATACTCTATGGTGTTACATACAAGCCGAGTCCAGTTACTAAGATTTTGGAGTTTTCTTCTAAAGAAGCCAATTTTGTTGATTTTACACGGGATTAGTATCAAAATAATAACCTTTATAATATGTGATGTGATGATGATGATGATGAGGATGATAACTTTCGGTCTATACCATATAAAAGATTTTGTATTTCTATGACCAGATGAAATTTTTCTTAACTGAAAAAAGGAAGAAATAAACAGAAAGTCGAAAACGCTACATCGTTGCAGGACTAAATAAGTTATGAAGCCTCTTCAGTTCGTCAAACGGGACCTAGAGATAAGTTGGGTGAATCGAGTAGCTTAATGGACTTTAGGTCTTATGGCGAAAGCTTCATAACTTGTAAAAACTAACATAAAAAAACACATTGATCATATAAAATGATGTAACATTGCCGAAATTGTCAATCAAACTTTTTAAAATGAAATAAATCAAATCATCATGGTGCCTATAATAATAACTAATAAGGTACCTGACTCAAATAAGGCCCACCTAATCTTCTTCATTTTTGGATAATTATTTTACAAAAACACAAATTGGTAAGGTCACCCGGGGTAAGTGAAACCACTTATTTTGCTACCTCAGGTTAAACTTACTGTTAATTCGGAAGGATAAATGGAAATAATTCGATATTTCTAGA
>JACEGR010008435.1:0-37003 GCA_014170235.1 Listronotus bonariensis | reverse complement strand
AAAATTAAATTAAAATTACTAAAAAACCAAAAAATTTAAACAAGTAAAAAGATAATTAAAAATCGACGTTTCGGTGGCAAATCTGCCACCGTTGTCAAGACAAACAACAATAAAATAATAAAAATGAAAACTTACTATTATTCAGGCTTTAAAATTCAAATTTTTTATGTTTTTTTTTCGGATATTCTGAAAATTTTGACATTAAATGTCAAAACATGTTTATTTGGTTATAGTGTCATGGTGACATAGATAACTGGTTGCTGGTGTATTGATTGTTTATTTTAAAAAGGTGAATGGTTAGTTAATTTTTTAGTCTTCCTGAAGATACTTCAGTATCAAGCAAAGGCAACCAAGTGTTATTTAAATTAACTGAAATTGATGCTACACAATTATCTTTATTTAATAATATATACGCACTTTCTTTGATTTTGCGTTTTTTAGAACAAGTTTCCTTTGCTAAAATGCTCGAAGCATCCCAGTTTATTCTATGATTGTTATCAAATGCGTGTTGGCTATTGGATACCTTTAGAGTTTTTTGGAAGCCAATATTTTCAAAAGTGGAGACCTGTACGAGTAAAGCTTATATACAAATAATTTCTTACATCTTTTCGGATACCCTGTAATGTTATATGATTTACTGCTCCGATAGATATTAAATTATTGAATGGATGGTACTTCTTTGGGTACACGCCAAAATTAAATTAAAATTACCAAAAACATTTGTTTCCTGATATCAACTTTTCTTTAAGAGCAAAGTTTTAAAACAAATAAATGCATTTCCTTCTAGTCATTAGAGAATTTATGGATTTCCTTTTAAATAAAGTTCTTGTACTTTTTGACATTCTAGATTTGTTAGGAATTTCTTCTTAAAAGAAAGTTTTAAAAACTTGTCATTTTTAAACAAATTTAGATTCATCGTTAAAAGTTTAGGAAGTTCGACGCAATCTGCTACATTTGCAAAATTAAGAAATAAACAAAAAAGTGTGTTATTTATAGATATCTACATATATACCTTAGTAAACATCTAATTATAGGGAGGATAAACTAATACATAAAAAAATCTGCTGTTAGCAGGTTTTGCAGTCCTTGCATTTTGGAAAACTAAAAACAAAACATAGGCATTATAACAGTTTTTAAGAAACTGCTCTATAATGTTCAGAAGTATGTGCTATTTCCAACAAAAAATATCTTTGCAAAAAATAATGGCTTGGTGGAAAAAAACGTTTTAATTTAAAGTTCTACATATCATACATTTTATCATAGTGTTGATGTTTATATAAACCTGACGTCACCAATAAATAGGAGTGTCTTTCTCTTTCACAAAAGCTATTAGCATGCAAGGCGGCAACGCTACCTTTAGTAGCGGTATGCTCTAAAGGTACGTCAAATAACAATTTTGAATATGGGATATTAGGCCTGTTCGCAGAGAAATTACAAACATCACAAACCAGTCAGCGCCAATCGAAAATTATTATTTAGTCAGGTGACCGGTTTCCAACTGGCCACCTGACATATTTGTAAAATCTGATTGGCGCTGACTAGTTTGTGATTTCTCTGCGAACAGGCCTATTAAATGCACCTAATCTACTAGTGACGTTATTTCCTTTAATTGGTGTTTTCGGATTTATGGCGCGCTTTTTGTTCTATAAATTTATTTTATAAAACATAAATATTGAATTCTATAACATTGTCAAAATAAACACGTGTTTTATAATTTATAAATCGCATTTTATATAAGAAATAACAAACTAACATTTATTTTTGAATGTTATTATCCGGTTTATTGCAGCTATAGGTGGGCAAGTGATGGTTTCTTAGCAAATTTTGTGTTAAAGTGATTCAAGAAATTTTAAAACTCTGGCAGTCCACAGTCCACCTTATAAAAAATATAAGCCTAACTGACTTTTCTTAAAAAATATGATTTCATATGTCTCTAAGTGATTATGCAAAATACTTTTTAAAACAATAACCACAAACAACGGTTTACGCAAGAATTTCCGTCTTTAAATAGCAAATATTTTGTCCGTTTTTAATCCGCAAAACTGACGATACTTCAGTTTAAATACATGCAAATTCGACTTGGCACTTTAAATAAAGTACAATTTATATTCCTGAAATTACGACAGACCGTTTAAGAGTGCGTACTGCTACAGATCAGGTAGCTATAAAAACTGGAGATTTAAATTTAAATTCGAGTGATATTATCCATTTAAGTATGCAAAGATCACGTAAAAAATTAAACCTCTGCTTAAGCTAAGTGCCATTCGCAATGCAAATGAATTGTTACCCTAAATCATTTGATGATTAAGTTTATACGGTGTTTATCTTCAGTGACGTACGTAGAATATTTAATGCCCTAAAGAGAAAAAGGTAAGTAAAGTTGACGATATATCAAATAAGAGATTAAGTTTGAACTTGGTCTAACTTTTACTTAAGTCAAAGGGTGTCAATCGGGAAAAAATCTCCATTCCATTCCTTATTTTTTAAATTAGGAATAAAAGTAAAGTATTTGATGATTAAGTTTAAACGGTGTTTATCTGAAGTGACGTACGTTGAATATTTAATATCCTAAAGAGAAATAAGTAAGTAAAGTTGAGGATATAAAAAAAAGAATTTTGTTTTGACTGGTTATATTTGCTTTCCCAGAATTCAAGGGGTTCGGACAAATTTTCTCATTATTAAAACACTTTTGTCGTGGGGAAAATATAGTTCAAAGTTTAATTTTTAATCCTTTATTTTAGTAATAATTCACAATAACACAAATGGTTCACTGGGCGTACAACACTGTGGTGAAACCAGCCAAAACATACGCATCCATTGTATGGTGGACTAAGACCAGACACCACACGGCTTTACTTTGGCTCGGCAAGGTACAAAAACTAGCCTGCCCTGGCATAGCGGGATGCAATAAAAGCACACCAACAGCGATACTGGAGACCCTATTTGACCTCCCGCCACTGCATATAGTGATACAAGGGGCGGCAAAAATGAGGGTATACAGAATAAAAACAACCTGAGTAACACAAAGGTTAGATCAGGACACATGGAAATAAAAAGTATCATAGAAAGTTTCATAATGGATATAAGGACTGACTATATGACCCCACAAATCGTACTCAGTAGACCCTTTCAGGTGACAATACACCCAAGGGAGAACTGGGCAAGAAAAAATTTCAGACTCCCTCTATTCTAGACTCTTCCTATCTCACTGTGTCTACAGTGAGATAGGAAACACTTGTTTGACCTTTCCACTGGAAAACCACGCCTCTGTATTTTAACTGTATTTTAAGCAGAAATTTTTGCGATCTTACAATGTGCCAGGATTAACAATCAAAGGTCCCGCACAAATTGTACAATCAACACTCTTACGGACAATAAAGCAGCCCTTGGTGCGTTAACTAATCCAAGGTATTGTCTTGACTCGTAGTAGAATGCCTCGAGGAACTCAGGGAACTGGCGGAACGCAACAACACAAGATTAATGTGGGTGCCAAGGCATTGCAAAATTCAAAGCAATGAAAACTTAGACGAACCGGCTAGAAGAAGGTCAGCCACGACATACGTCGGGCCAGAACCAATCCAAAGAGTACCTTCCGGAGTGCGGTACAAAACTGGGTAAAGGGCCAGCAAATACTGCACTGGGAAAGGCTTCCTTAACACATGCATAGGAAAATATACATCAGAGAACCATGCACAAAAAGAGCTAAAGAACTACTCAAAATGGGTAGGAAGCTAAGAACAATCACAGGTTTCCTCACCGGACATGCTCCAGTAAAAGAACATCTGAATAAAATGGGATTATACAACGGAGATTTGGACTGCAGATTATGCGGAGCAGAGACCGAAACATACTGTCAGAGTGTGAGGCATTGGGAAGTTTAGTACAATAACCCCCAGGCTGCAGTGCCACAAAAAATCACATTAAAGGTCTGGCCACTCATATCCGCACCAAAGCCGCACCGAGCTCGGATTCACAATGATAAGGGAAGGTATAGCAGATTAATTCGAGAAAATTTAAAAGCACTTTTTATGCCTTTATGCCATCAAAAATATAAAAAGCTTTTTGTCAAGCCAAGTCTATTGTTTTATGTATGTATATCTTCTTGTTTAATTAAAACAGATTTTCCTTCTTATATCTGTCCCTTTTTATCCAAACTTTGAAGTTTATTTAACAATCAGGTGTAATTTAAAGCATAGTATAACAAACTCATATTATTGCAATTTTATTAAATTCAAAACATTTTTCACCGCATCCCCCTACATTTTACCAGCGAGATGCACTACTGCGGGCTCGTTGCGGTTATGTGTGGCCAAACCCTAATTGTGTGCAGCAAGAGGGCTCTTTACCTACATTGGAAATTGTTTTTCTTTTTTTCTCTCCAGATATGAGGCAGCTCGCTTTTTGCCTAAATCAATGAAAAACCAATCACTAAAAAATTTTACTTTAAGGGGATGTTTCGAGCCAAAAAGTATTTTTATACAGTGTGTCCCAGGATAGGTGTTACAAGGGGACAAATAGACCAAAATGTTTGAATTTTTAAACGTCCTTTAAAAACTGGTCGCATGGTCCAAAACTAAAAAATAGAAAAGTTTACTCCGATTGGTATTATACAGGGCAAGTTAAAACTTAAAATATGAAAAATTACCAAGAGCAAAGTTCCTTTATTTTTAAAAATAGGACAAAATTGTGTAAGTAAATGTGGTATAGAATTAAATTTTATGTTAAAATTTAAAGTTAAAGAATTAAAGTAAAAAATCTCCAATTGTTCAAGTATTTAAGTCTCGTGTCAACAAACTCCTCCTTACCTCGCCTAAGACACCCACGGTACGATAGTATTTAGGCTTTTAGCTTTCGTGGATTTTCCAAAGATAAAAACAACTTTAAAACAAATGACACATAAAATTAAATAAAGCGGCACCATCATTTTTTTATGTTGAGTCACTGCCTTAAGTTTTGTGATCAATTTTTTAAATCACTCCGGATATAGTAAGATGATACTAGACTTAAATAGTTAAAAATTCAAAGGATAAGAATAGATCTTTACAGGCAGTAGTTGTAAAAGTCAAATTTCTTTAGGAATAAAGAAACTAATAAAGTGAACATTGGGTTGGACTGCAGAGTGATGCATGAGAGTGGTACTTCGTGTTAGTTTGTTGTTAGCTGCGAGAAAAAAAATATACTTGTTCAGCGCAGAAAAGCTATATTTTAAAAATGGTGCCACCAATTAGAAATAAAAAAAAATACTATACTTACTATTTACCAAAAATGTTTCATATTCTTATTCTGTTAATTTACCACGACACTGGATGTTCAAAATTTATACTCACCATTTAAAATGAATAAATTCGTAAAGACGCATGGGTTCTCGGGCAGATACGTCAAAATTTATTACCGCCATTCCGTGCGCAAATGCAGTCTCACAAGATCGCATGTGTATGACTTTTAAATTTGTCGTGTCTTAAAAAGTTAACAGGATAAAATTGAGAGATTTATTGGGCTAAATTTAATATTTCCTGGACGTTTACTTATTTAATTATTTCCTTATATCAATAAAACTATTTTAAACGAATGTAAATGAACAGCAATTTTTAATTGTTCATTAATACGTTTTCCGGTCCAGGCCGGGAAGTGCGTTTTTCCGGACTGTCCTAAAAGGAGTTACACCTGTTAATCTTATGACGACTAAGAATTTATTGTTACCCCGACTGGTAGCTAGTAATTTATTAGGTTATATCATAAAGAATTCTCATTTCAAAACGAACTACCGTAAAAAAATCTGAGGAAGGTAAGTCTGGAGACCGTGCCGGCCATTTCATTGCACCTCGTCTCCAAATAATTTGCCTAAAAACTGTTTATGGGGCCACTTTTAAACTGCTTTTGTTGAAAATTCAAAAAATTTTACTTAGTTTTAAAGCACCCCTTTCGTCCACTTGTATTTCGATTGGACAAAAAGTCCAGTCGATAATTTTATTTAAATAAATATTTTTGAAACGCTATTCTTTCCTAAAACTTGAAATTAAGTTTTAATTTAAAGAAAAATGGCTTGAACAAAATGTGGTCTGATAAAAAATTTCTAACGTGTACAATCTTCAATATTGCCACATTTTATAAAAAATAAACAAATAACCAATAATTTAAATTTAAGGCATTCCTTTTTAATTGAATACTCTGTTTTAAATGTTGTAATGACCTTAAAAATAATTTATTTCAATTCCGCGCAAAAATAACTATTAAGACTAAATCTTATTTTTGTGTTAAATAAGATAGATGGAGGAGACAGCCACGGACTTCATTTACTATTTTGTTGTATCGAAACTAAAAAACAATATAAAACCGTTATAAAGGGTGTTTCCTAAACACGGTACGCAACTTAGGGGGTACTTTTTTATGTCTTTTTATGAAAAGAAATTTCTTTAAACCTATATATTTTCGGACCTGCTTTTTTTCTGAGATACAGACCGTAATTTTTTTTAAAGTAGATATTTTTAAATATCTTTAAAACCCTTTATTCGACTTAAATGATATTGGGTACACTTATTTAATGTAATGATTGTAAAGCTCTATATACCTAGATTAAAATTATTGGGTTCATTGGCATCTCAGTGGGTTCCACAGCCAATATTATTTAGAAAGAAAAGTACCCCACTTACAAAGTTTTTATATATTTTTTCCAATTAAGCAATTACAATGGAACTTTCTGGTCTTCTTAATTTTATTTATAAATTAAATCCAGTTTAATTTTTTCGTAAAAGTGCCCATAGACAAACAAAACAAAAATAAACACCTATTTGTTGTAAAAGAGATAAACTTCGTGTATTTAACCATAATCGTGATTTTCTTTTTTACTTAGGTCAAAATTGTATATATTTTTTAAATTTTGAATTTTATTAAATGCTGTTAATGGATGCTTTTAGGTATCACTTAAAGTGACTTCAACTTTTTTCCTTCATAAAAACAAAGGAAAATAAGAATAAAATACAAAAGACTAAAAATTGCTTTTTTATTTGCTTAATCGGAAAAAAAACAAATAAAAACTGTATAACAAGTCAATGACGTACCTTTTTTCTCAGTTATATTGGCTGTGGTGCCCACTGGGACGCCACTGAACCACTTTTCTAAAAACTTTAACTTACCTCAGAAATGAAGCAAGTTCTTTTAAGTTTTATACCGTGGTTGGGAAACACCCTGTATGCTGTATCCTTAAATTTAATTTTAAAATATTTTAAGACTGTATTATTTATTACGTTTTTATTTATTAACTTTTAATTTGATTATTTTCTCCTAAATAAAATCAAAGAAACCGCATAATTTTTATTTTACATGGATGACTGCGTAATGACCGGTAATAAAGATGTTAAAGAACGACTTCCTTCAACAAAAAATAATGATTTGTCACTTTTAGACGACAAAAGAACAGAAATTAAATAAAATAAAGAAACCGACAGTCGACCAAATCATACTCGCTTGAGTTGTTTAAAAGGAAAAAAATGAGGATGTACTTTGTGTAAAATTCTTTGAATTTGTTTGGTTTTGCGTAAAAATTTGTTTATTGAAACACATATTTGAGGTTTGTTGGTCTGAGAGTTTTATATGGTTTTTTACTTCTTTTTTATTTTGTTTGCTGGTAATAGTACTTTTTATTTTCGCCCCAGAATTTCCAAATTATTTTACCTAAAAATTGAGACATAGATCCCACAATAAATATGGTGTGTCCACGTATGGATCTAACTATTCCTGTAAAAAAAGAAAATTTTAATAATTAAAAAGGTATTCCTAATAAAAATTTTTGATTTTTCTGTAATGCTTAAAGCTGTAATAAAAATCGCCTATATACCAGATACTTAACCTTACGAGAAAATTTAATATATTAATAATCATGCCGATAAATTAAAAAAAAGTCAAGAGATCAAATTGGATTAATGGGAATTTTAAAAATATATATTTTTATTTAGGAAAAATGCATTGGCGTACTATTTTTTCTAATATTCATCTTAAACCCTTTATGAACGACAGTGATAAAAATTATAGGTTTTCTTGCATGCCCTAAAATGTCTTTTGGTACATAGGAGGCGTCCCCCAAAAGTATCTAAATTGGTATAAGCGTTATTTAAAAAACATTATTTTTTAAAAACTTTTAACATAGTTTAAAAGCAAAGAGGTTTAGGACTTACTGGGTTAGTAAAAGTACTGCAACTCTTTAATATCTTTAAAACCGCTACCTATACCAAATTTGGTATCTAAAAGGTATCGGAGATAAAGAATTTAATAGTAATATCGGTAACATTGCCAGATTTTGCTTTTTGGGCTACAAGTATCGTTTTGGTTTTTTTAAATGAAATGCCACAAGTCTTTATTTCATTTTTACTGTCTGCTAAGATATGACAACTCCACAAATTAGGTGAAAAAGTTCAAATGGGCTTAAATATCTCTAAAACCACCTAAGTTGCGTTTACAAATTTTGGCGTTTAACAGTCAGGGCCGTATTAACTGTTTGGGGCGCCCTAGGCTAGAATTCCCTCAGCGCCTATTTTCACCAAAAAAAAGGTCCTTTCCTCCGTAGCGCCTATTTTTAATGCCAGGCGGCTTTATTTACCACCCGAAATAAAATTTTATGACCAAAAAAAGGTGGTTCCCTCCTTTTCGTGCCTATTTCAATTTAAAAATTAGTCACCAAAAATCCCCACCCGACCTAAACTTTTAAAAAGTACCCTGTCTAGCGCCTATTACTCCCCTGTCTGGCGCCTATTTTTTCATGGCGCCCTAGGCTGTAGCCTAGTCAGCCTAATGGATAATACGGCACTATCAACAGTAATACTGTCATTGCTGCCAAATTTTCCAGTTTTGCGCTACATGTAATAATTGTAATATTTTGGTTATTTAAATGTAATGCCCTATTTATTTTAATCGCAATAAAAGAAGCGTGCCAACTTTAGTAAGATTCAAAATTTTTAAAGGTGAATCGTTACCAGTAACCGAGATATTATGACAACACCGCGATTCAAATAATATATTTAGCAAAAAGGCAGACATTACTGATAAATTAGGCATGCCAAAAACACGCTAAATACCAAATTTTGTAAACATAGCTTTAGCGGTTTTAAATATATTTAGGTCCTAAATTACTTTTTGCTGTAAATGTAATGTATCCTATCTCAACAACTAAAAGTGACAGAATTTTAAAAATTAAGTAAGTTACTAAATTTAATTTGTTTAATTTAATACAATAAAAATAAATGGAACACTCCATTTAAAAATCTATAAATAAATACGTGTAGCACACAACTGGGAAATTTCGCAACACTGCCGATCACTAATAAATTCTTCATGTCCAAAACACCTTAGATAGCAAATTTGATAAACGTAGCTTTAGCGATTTTACAGACATTTAAAAAGTTGCGGTACTTTTTACTAACTCAGTAAGTACTTAAATGTTCATATGAAGTTCATTTTTTATTTTTCATTGTAGAATCACTTTCTCAAGTTTTTCGCTTGAGTTACTAAACACCCGGTATAGTTTAGATGTTTATTATATTTAATTGAGTATTGTACTTACTAGTATGTAGTAATTGATTATTGTATTGTATAAAAAAATATTTGTTAAAGAAAATTTTTGCCATGTTTCTTGTGTGGTCGAGGAATTTAGGAATGTGCAATAAAAAAATTATTTGTTTATTTTTAAGCTAAGCAAGGTACAACCACAAATTAGGAACAAAAACGCGGTTTTTTAATTTGCATAATTCATAGAAAACACTTAAAATGCACAAAGTTAGCGGCGTACATTTTTTCCATAAATTGTTGTTCAAATGCGGCTCGAGGTATCATTGAAGTTATAAATTCAATTAGGTTGAGGCCATTAGTCCTCCAATGCTAATATTAACACAAATTTTACATGAAACTTATGAGAAACATTTAAGATAATAATGGGTAAGTTAAAATAATGGAAAAGTTAAATTAATTCGATATAAAATTATTAACAAACAATTAAAAAATCTGAAGCTATGCTCTCTCTTTTTTTTTCTTGAAATTATTCAGGCATCGATACCCTTAAAAATGTTGTGTCGAATTTCTGAGAATCCATCGTAACGTTCTCATTAAAAGAAAAATAAAAACAAAAGCAATTATTCGGTGTTCAGTTCCGAAATCGATTTTACACCAGAATTAAGAAGCACTTTAGTGCCAACAGCGTCATGGGTACGAATAATATAACAATTTAGTCATTTGGTTTGAAAAAATCTTGAATTAATTTAAAGGAAAGAGAGCAGAGCGAGGAAAGCCGTTATTAACATTGCAATAGGAATTGTACAGCGTGTGCATTGTTTTCAAGGTACTGAATGTTAAACTTTTTAATTATCGTCTTAAGTATCCTTAATTTGTTTTTATTAAAATTTGGAAGTCTAAAGGTACGCGTCCACTAGCGACGGGTGGGTGGACGGGCCGGACCGCTGGCGTGTCGCCTGCCTTCTAAATAAATCAGAGTGCGTCCATTACAGGCGCGTCGCATTGCAGCATCCGGCAGGGGATTAGGGGATTAACGCGTTAAAAAATCTTCCCTCCGCCAGCCCGTCGCTAGGGGACGCGTACTTTAAAGGTCGGGCCTCATATTACCGCAACAACCCCGTGGCCATGCGTTTTCCTGGTAAAATGTAGGAGTATGCGGCGCAAAAATTTTGTATTTAATCAAACTGCCGTAATATGAGTCAATTATAACAGGCTTTAAATTACATCTGATTAAAAATTAAATTTTTACAAATAAGGTAACACAGTTTTAGGGTTTGACCACATATAACAACACCGAGTTCTTTACCATTGCACGGCCGTGTCTTGGTTTTGAAATGTACCGTTGTAATTAAATACCGTAGGTTTAATATACTGCTTCGTGCCCGACGACATACCCCGCACCGCATTTTAACAATTAAATAAACGCTGGTTTATTTGATTTCTCGAAATATTAATTTTTAAAAAATTATAAAACAAAAAATCACAATGTATTTCTAAGTTTTACTCAGATATTATTCACAACATGTAACAACAAAATTAATTTTACACTTTTTATTACTTATAAAATTACTTTATCTTGTATTGCTTGTTTACTACAAGTAACCTTGCTTTTAATTTTTATACGTAATAAACTAAAATAAAAGGTGACGCCCGTAAACTCAATGCTTGGTTTGGAAAACATTGGCGCTATCTAATCCACGTATAATTTCATTTGCAGGGCATGTTTCAGACCGTACGAGACACGGTTATGCTACGATGCTGGTCTTGTGGGTCATTGGTGCTGTTATTTGTAGCCAGACTTTTACCTCACACTCAAAGTTTCGAAAAAAGGGAATAGAAATAAGTAGGAAAATCTGTTTAGATAAACAAAGATATATACATACATAAAACAATATACTTAGCTTGACAAACTTGGTTTATATATTTTTAAGAGCATGTAAAGTGCTTTTGAATTGTTCCGAAATAATTTGTTCCACTTTCCTTTATTACCGCCAAATCAGGCTCGGTGCGGTTATGTGTGGCCCGACCTTAACTTGTATAACACTGCGTTTTTCCCTTTAGCGCTTGATTAGTCCTTATTTTTAAAGCCTTTGACATGTAATTATCAACATTTTTTGCATGTGTGATATAAGTAATTGCAATAAGAATTATACAGCCTGTGCATCACTTCCAAGATAAAAATTGTTAAATTTTTTAATTATCATTTTAGGTATCCCTAATTTGACTTTAATAAAATTTGGGAGTCTTACTTGGAGCGTGGTTATTTTTTTATTTTGAAAAAATAATTTAATAATAACTAAAAATATATAATTCAATACGATTCCAACGATTTCCACCAGCCGAAATATTAAAAATGTTTTTTGACATATTTAA
Source organism: Listronotus bonariensis (assembly GCA_014170235.1). Lineage (NCBI taxonomy): Eukaryota > Metazoa > Arthropoda > Insecta > Coleoptera > Curculionidae > Listronotus > Listronotus bonariensis. Next base: position 25,132 of record JACEGR010008435.1, on the reverse strand, counting down.
AAGTCCATAGCCGCTTAACGCAGCGATGAAAAAGTATACAATATATAACATTTGTTTCTTCTAATCATCTAAGCTTTGCAACCCAATAGGTCCATATGACACTCGAGTAACTGTAAATTTAGCATCTTGGGCTGTCCTACTATTGTACTAACTACTAATAGGTATGTCTTTTCTAAGATTCGAATTGGTAGCGACCTGAACCCAACTGTTTACCGAATAACAACTATTTTATATTAAATATATTATTTAAACACAAGTATTGCTACAGGCTTGCCTAGAAAATTATTTTAATGACTACCAATATTTAAATTAAAAAAAAAACAGTCTTAAAATTTTTGACACATCCTGTATAATGGTATTTTTTTTACTCTGCGTGACAGTACAAATATATTTCTATTTTTTTCTTCAATTTTATAAATAAATAAATGAAAACATGGGATTTTTTTAACTTATCAATTATAAAAAATCTTTGCAAATTTTGGTTTATTTTTTTAATATTCAAAAATACATATTTATTAACTAGCTTTGAAATATAAAAAAAATGGGAATTGCCACTCTACAACGTGTAACATAAATTTTAAGAATACTTTTTAATTTAAACATTGCCCTAAGTCAAGCCAATATTTAAGTTAAAAAAATAACTTTAAAATTTCTGGCTAAAAGATCTTTTATTGACTCTTAAAATGTACAGAAAAAACTAGACAAACATTTTTTAATTCAATCTTAGATAACTTTTTGACCGATTTTAATTATCGCGTCTGATGGTAACGTGTTTTACAAGATTTTTATTTAATAACTGGTGATTGCAAAAAGTTTTATAAGTTAGGTGTTGTACAAGGAAAGAACCTAATGTTACGACTAAATCTTAGAACACCCTATGGGATAATTTACGTTACAATTTTTTTTATAGTGTCTTGTTTTAAAGCCGAATATTCTCTTAACATTATCTCTATTTTAAAAGAAAACACTAATTTTAAAAAAGTCCATGAAGTTGTGCGCAGTTATATTTTACCCCTTCCCTAAAATTTTTATTTTTGTATGATAAAAATAAGAACACTGGATTGAGTTGTCCGTTGCTTTGTGATCATTTCTGATTAAAATGAGACAAATTACTTTGTTTTCTATCATATATTTATCAACATTGTGACTGCAGTTTCGAAGCTTTGCTACATTTCAAACTGAATATTCTAAACTACTTGAAACTTGTATATATATACACGTACAATTGGTTAACACATTTTAATAATAGTGCCTATCCTAAATTTTTAAAAAACTGTAAATAATGGGCTGCTCCTCAGGTCGGTCTGGTCATTCAATAAATTTATTGAGGGGTTTTTATTGGCTTTGTAAATTTCAATAGACTCTAAAATGTTAAGTTTTTACTTTTCGGTGCGGTATATAAAATTTTTAAGATTATCAACACTTGGGAATGAATGACCAGATGTTATAAAGTGGTTGGCAAAGTTTGAATTATTTTTATTTAGTACATATGACGATTTGTGTTCCTTAAACCTAATATTAAAATTTCTTCCTGTTTGCCCTACATATAAACTATTGCATTCTTCACAATTTAAACTATAAACTCCAGATTTATTTAATGGTAGTGTTTTTTCCTTAGCATTAAAAAATAACTGGCTTTTGGGATGGCCTAAAGGCAATTTTAAATTATTATTTTTTGTTAAGATGTGTGCTATTTTATCTGAAACTGGTCCAAAATATGTTAGGGTATGGTATGTTGGGGGTGCTATTGGGTTTATATATGGGTATATATGATTAAGGACTAATTGTTTTTATTTTTTTAGTAATTAGCGAATTTATGGTACTTAAATCAAAACCGTTATTTTTCGCAATAATTCTTATTGTATTTTAATTCTATTTCACGTTTGTGGTTTCTAAAGGGATGGAAAATGCTCTGTGTATCATTGTTCTATATGCTGCAAGTTTATGTGTTTTGGGGTGTGTCCAGTGCTGGTTTGATCGTAGTGTCAGTAAATGTGAGTTTTCTATATATATCAAAGGAAAATTGGTTGTTCTTTTGGAAATCGATATATCAAGGAAATTTATGGTGTTATCGATTTCTTTCCATTGTAAACTTTATTTTAGGGTAGAGGCTATTAAGATGATTAGTGTTAATTGTAAATCTAAATCGCTACCTGTAAAACACTAGAATATCATCCACGTATCTGAACCAAAACTTTAAGTTTTATAAAAATCAGTTTTTAAAAAATTTTCTTCCAGATTAGACATAAAGATTTCGGCTAAAGTGGACTTAACGGTGATCCCATAGCTAGTCCGTCTGTCTGTTTATAGAATGTATTATTGTACATAAAATAATTTTCTTGAATACAAAAATTAAACAATGTAATAATTTCGTTTTATGACTGGATTAGTATTTATTTTCGTAACAAGTAAGAGTTTCTTCAATGATGGCTAAACAGTCACGATTAGGAACGTTAGGGAACATGTTAACAACGTCAAAGGATACCAGTGTGCAATTATCGAAAATTGTAAAATTTTTGTGTGTTTTCAGTACAACTTTGTGTGTTTCGGTACAACTCTGCACAAAAACTTAAAAATTTTACAATTTCCGATAATTGCACACTGGTGATATCCTTTGACATTATTATGTTCCCTAACGTTCCTAATGACTGTTTGTACATCATTGAAAACCTTATAAATATTAATCCAGTCATAAAAAACGGAAATTATACATTGTTTGAATTTTGTATTCAAGAAAATTATTTATCTGCAATGTACATTCTATGAAGCGAACTTGAACAGACCTTGTAAGGATGCGTAAAATCCACTTTAGCAGAAGATGTGTGCGGAAAATTTTTTAAAAACGTTTTACCCAAGTTTTGGTTCTGGGTGTGTTTACAATAGCGATTGGATTTATTAACTGTTCATCTTGGCCGGCTTCGCCTAAGTAAGTTTACGTCGGAAGAAGATCGATGGCATATGGAGGCTAAACGTTATGTCGTTTCCCAGAACGGCCGGCGCGATATGACCTGCATTTACTGAGCGCGCTACAGGCCGCCATTTACGCTGAACGCGTATGGAACATTGCGCGAAGGCGTTTCAATCACAGCTGGGCTGTGAAAATAAATTAAATACAACAAAATTATTACCAACTGATTTTATTATTTATAATTCGCTAATTAAAGAAAACAAGAAACAATTAATATCATATACTGTATATACCAATAACAACACCCTACATACATAACATATTTTGAACCAGTTCAGACACATCTTTAACATAATAATTAAAAATTGCCTTTCAGATGTTTAATGCTAAGGAAAAAAACTACCTCGTAAATCTGGAGACTATAGTTTAAATTGTGAAGAAAATACTCAATCATTATATGTGAGGCAAGCTGAAAGAAATTTTATTATTAGGTTTTAGAAGCACAAATCATGTTACTAATAAAAAAATAATTCAGAAACTTGCCAACCACATTCATTCCCAGAAGTGTTGATAATGTAAAATTTTGCTCCACGCAGTAAAGCAGCATTTAAGAGTCTATTGGCAAGAAGCTTCCCTCCCAATAAATTTGGTGACCCGAGACCGACCTGACATCCCTACCGGTTTTTAAGGTAGGATGAACACTATTATTAAAAATGTGTTGCCAATTGTGTCTTCATATAGCAAAGTTTCAAGTAGTTTAAATATTCGGTGAGCTGTAATAGGCTTCGAACTGCAGTCTAATGTTGATAAATATAGTGATAAGCAAAGTAATTTGTCTCATTTTAATTTAAAATAAAACAGTTTGTTAAGCTGGTTTCGTAGTTTCCACATCAGTTATCAGATGTTTGTTATCTCTTAAGATAAAGAGGGTACGACAAAAGTATGATTAAGAAACACAGCTTGTATATTTTATTACCAGTAAAAATATATTGTAAAGACCTTTAAAAAAACTACATTTGTCTAGTGATCTTTATTAATTTCGAAAATATCACTATCCAAAGCTTAAGTTTTCCTAATATATTTACAATATAGTGTATTACAACCCTAATAATTAAATTGCATTGTTTTCTGTGAAAAATTGTATATGCTTTTAGCATACCGGAGTGCCCACGAAATCACTTTCCGGTTGCCATTCTTTTATTTCTTTATCGATACTGACAAAACTTGGTGGGGTTGTTAGACTAACGAAAAGTCATTTTAAGGTTTATATGATAGGCTTTTACGACTTCCGGTTTTACCGTAAATGACTGGTACTTTTCATTTTTAAATGGAACCCCTGTATATTTTTATTTTCGGATTCTCCAGATCATTTTTTGTCGAAATACAATATTTTTAAAACAAATTTTTCTTAAATTTTATTTTTAAATTAAATTTTTATTTTTATCTAGGGTGCCATGTTCATAATACAATCACTCCTCATACCTTACTTACTTTCAGAAAAATGCAAAATCAATTATATCTTTTTAAGCTTTTTTATGGGGCTCAATACTTCATATTTTTAGTTTTTGTACTCTAACTCAAAAACCAATATAGGACCATATCCCTTTCATAATATTTCTAAATGCAGTATTTCAAAGCAAATCCAACAATGTAAAACATTACGACACTTTACTTTATTTTCTTTTAAAAAACAACAATTATTATGTAGAAAAATGATCTTTTTGATAGTTGCAATAAAAACAGAGACTTATAGAATATGTTGTAAAACTAATGTTTTTATTTTTTAAACTTTTAAGGAAACACAAGCAATTGTTTTTACAACAGATTCTATTAGTTTCTGTTTTCATGGCAACTACGATAACTACGACGTATGTACGCCATTCAGCATCAAAAGGTCATTTTTATCACATAATAAATGTTTTTTTTAAGAAGATGAAGTAAAGTATAGTAGCGTTTTACATAATTGGATTTGCTTTGAAATACTGCATTTAGAAATATTGTGAAAGTGAAATGGTCCTATTTTGGTTTTTGAGATAGGGTAAAAAAACTAAAAAATAAAGTCTAGAGTTTAAAAGATAAAATCGATTTTGTACTTTTCTGAAATTAAGTAAAGTTTGAGGAGTGATTAAGGATGATCATGGCACTCTAGATGAAAAATAAAAATTTAAGTTAAAAATAAAATTTGACAAAAATTTGTTTTAAAAATATTGTATTCCGACTAAAAATGATTTCGAGAATCCAAAAACAAAAAATATACAGGAGGTCCCATTTAATAATCAAAAATTACAGTCATTTCCGGTAAAATCGGAAGTCGTAGAAGTCAATCATATACACCTAAGAATGACTTTTGTTAGTCTAAATACCCCACCAAGTTTTGTCAGTATCGATAAGGAAATAAAAAAATGGCAGCCGGAAAGTGATCTCGTGGGCACCCGGTATAGATACCAATATAAATTTAAAAAATGTAAAGAAAAGACAGAGCTTTGAAATTCCATAAACTGGTAAACATTTGTGACGTTAAATTATTCCACCGGGTGTTCGAAAATTTGGGTAAAAATGCAATATTTGATCCTACCTTGTGTAACACCTAATCCCATAAAACTTTTTGTAATCCTCACATTAAATAATAATCCTAATAAAAGGAGCTTCAACTGGACTAAAAATTAATTGAAACTGGTCAAAAAAACAAAAATGTATTTAGGATTGAATTTAAACAATATTTTGTTTGATGTTGGATGCGTTCGTCCGAGCGGAGTGAAGTCTACGGAAGGAAGGTTGCTGAGTCGCAGCCAGTGACGAAAACAGCCAAGGATGAGCTTTAAAAGTGTTAGGCGTGTTTAGTGTTCGGATAGATAAAATATCTACCTCACACTTTACTAATGAGTCCCAGCCAGGACGAAACACTAGAAATTGCAATAAGAAAGGTATACAATCGGTCAGTTGACAGTAGATTGTTCAGTACAGTAGGGACCAGGCAAAGCCAGTAACCTACCATTTTCCACTTGAAAGGTAAGGAGTGCTGAGTGAATAGACGATTAAGTGTACAGCGTGCAAACCCATAACGCTCGAATCCGGGACCCGGGTTGGCTTATTCCACCAGTGACGGTGGGGATCGGAGGGATTGTCTCACGTCAATTGTATACATTTTCAAAGCTCATCCCCGGCTGTTTTTGTCAATGGCTGCGACTCACCAAACCGACTTGCGTAGAGTTCACTCTGCTCGGACGAAAACATCCAACATCACTTTATGATCAGCCAAGTACCCTTGTCTGATGCATATAGCCAGGGAAGTACTTGTTTTTGGTCCTCATCATCGTTCCCCAGAGGAGCCACTAGCAATATTGGTCTCTGGTAATTAGGTTAGGGCGTGCTTAGGGGCATTTTTTATCCAAGAGTGTATATCGAACTCTAATAACGTGTTTTCCTTATTGAGCGAAAAACCTTTCATCCTTCTAATTAATTTAATCCAGAAACAGGCTGCTTGATATCCAAAACGAAGTCCTGATTCCTGTTTTTAAGTCCCGAACACGTATTCCCAATTGCATTATTTAATAGTCAAATAAGGATCAGCAAATAAGGGAATAGATTTAACATAGATTCTACCACTGCATTTTCCCAATCGGAATTTGCAGAATTTAGTGCAATTGAAGTGTCGGTTTCGGTTTTAAGCTAGGTGCTCCAAATCACCGCACCCCGTCGCTCTGGCCACTGGTTTATGACTAGATTCGTATAAGCCAAAATTACTTTTTCTTTATAGGTCATTGCAATAAATTGTATTTAACTGGGATAGTGTTTTTGTAAGATAGCTATGGAGTGGGTTTTGCTTTTTTAATTTTTAAGGTATTTCGAAAAGAAAAAAAAGAAAATGGTCGTTTTCTTGAAGATAAGTAGTTACTTTTTAAATTTCAGCCAGTTTATTTAGGTGAAGATTTGGCTGTAAATATTTAAATTTCTTTTTTTTTTGTTTGATTTCGTAATAAACACATACAGAGTGATTAAACTTAAGTCGGCATTATTGCTTACTTCTTTATGATTAGAGGTACGAAGCCGGTAAAATAAGTAAGATTGTGGTATTTTTTCTGTGATTAACGTGCTTCCAACAGAAAAACAATTGAACATCGAGTTTTCGATTTATTGCAAAAAAAAATATATTTCCAATGGGACACCCTGTATATTATATTACCATTTGTGATATTTTAATTATTTATAGTTTCCCGAAAAATGGCTATCCTCAGGAATTTGATAGTAAACTGTCATTTTTTAAATAAAGCACCCTGTATATTGAATGACAATTAAACAGATATTCTAAAAAACTTTTTAAAAACAACACATTTGATATGTCTATCTCTTATAGTTTTGGAAACAGAGCCATCCAAATCTTAAAAAAATAGTAGATATAATGTTTATTTTATCTTCGACACTAAACTTGGTGCTTACAGCTTAGGAGCTGTAGATATAATGGAAATTTATCATTATTTTTAGATTTGGATGGTAATATCTTTAAAATTATTAAAGATATGTTCTATGTCCAACGTATTTGTTAGGCCTTATTTCAGCAGGATAATGCACGACCACATAACGCTCATCTAACCATGACTTATCTGAAGAAACGTAATATGGATATTTTTCCTTGGCCTCCACGTCCTTCCGATTTGTCCTTCATAGAACATGTATGGGACATGGTGAAGAAAAGTCTAACTAAATTTTCTAGTTCACCACGCACTTTAGCAAAGGTAAAATATGAAATTTAAGTTGCACTGGGCGCAATTTCACAGTGGATCATAGGTACTACTGAGTGTCTGTAAATTTTTCTGGTGATTATACCAATTATTAGGTTTAAAAGTTTTCTTGTGTTACACCAAAGTATCATTGTCATCACCTTAAGTAAATATGATTATATACAGTATGTCCAAAAAGTCTGGAAACGCTCAAATATCTTTAGTAGAGGAAGTTCGGTAAATATGGAATAGTCTGGGTAATATGGAATATCAATTATTTCTCTAACCATAAGCGCCATCTTACGACCGGATCGCCTATTAAGCAGCTGTAGTTCACCAATCGTCCGTGTACATACAGGAAAACGTCTATCGTAGGAGACGAAACCATTAGCACCTGAATTTTGATTCCGAGAGGTATAGTGTTTTATACCGGCTTTGGAATTTATCGTTTATTTCTGTTCATTCCCATAATATATCAGTTTCTTGATAAGGTATGTATTGTATAGGAATAAATGCATGTAAAACGCAGTGTTTTGTTTGGTTAGTTGCATCCACAATAGATTAGTTAACGCAAATATTATATTGAGGTTATGCGGATAATATGGAATATCTCATATTACCCGCCAACACACCTATTCCATTTAACCCGAGTATTCCATAATACCCGACATGTGAAATTTTCTGTTTTTTTACAGTTCTACAATGTCACTTAGTACCTTCAATCAAGGTCAAAGGCAGAAATGGGACCTTGAGAACATGCGGAAAGCAATTGACGCCGTTAAACAAAAGAAAATGGGTTTTTTAGCAGCTGCCAAAAAATATAATGTGCCTCGTAGTACACTTTTTAGGCTTTGCAAAGACAATACAGATTTATCACGAAAGACATCACTTGGGAGAAAACCAGTTTTACCTGCAGCTTTAGAAGACGAACTAGTAACTTATCTCTTAGAGATGGAACGGAAATATTTTGGATTAACACGTCAAGATGTGCGTAGAATGGCTTTTCAGTTAGCACGACGAAACAACTTGCCAAATACATTTTCCATTCTAAATGAAACCGCGGGAAAGGACTGGCTTTATGCATTTTTAAAACGACATAAAAACACTTTAAGTATAAGGAAACCTACGGGAACATCTGTTGCTAGAGCAGTAAGTTTTAGCAAGGAAAATGTCTGTCAATTTTTTGATTTACTCGAGGATGTAATGGATAAATTTAAGTTTACTCCTAATCGCATCTATAATGTAGATGAGACAGGGCTCTGCATTGTTCAAAATAAATGTCCACAGGTTATTGCGATGAGAGGAAAACGGCAAATAGGAGCAATAACTTCAGCAGAAAGAGGCTCTCTCGTAACTGTGGTTCTTTGTATGAACGCAGCTGGGAATTTTGTACCTCCAATGATTATTTTTCCAAGAAAAAAGTCAAGTGAGCAGCTAAAAAAGGGGCTCCTCCAGGATCCATTTTTGCATTCCATCCATCTGGGTGGATTCAAACCCATTTATTCACCCAGTGGTTTGAACATTTTTTGGATTATTCAAAACCAAATGAAGATAATCCAGTCCTACTGGTATTGGACGGACATCATTCACACACCAGAAATCTTGATGTGATTCTGACAGCTAAACAAAATTTCGTCACGATTATTTGCCTACCACCACACTCAACCCATAAAATACAACCGTTGGACAAAACGGTAATGGGAGCATTGAAAACTTACTATAATGAAGAAGTAAGAGTTTTTATGAGACAGAATAATCGAGCAATAACTCATTTTGATATGTGTGAGTTGTTTGGAAACGCTTATCTGAAAATTCAGACAGGCGAAAGAGCGATAAAAGGTTTTAACATCACAGGAATTTACCCTGTAAGACGGGGAATCTTTACAGAAGAGGATTTTATAGCTGAACGTCATCCATTAAATGAAATACAATTAGAGTCAGATCAAGAAAGAAGTTTTGAAACGCATCCTACTGATATTATTCCACTACCAGAAATTAAAAAGAAAGCGGGAACACGAGGTAGAAAATGTGGTAAGTCAAAAATACTCACTTCAACGCCAAACAAAGAAGAGCTGGAGGACAGCATCAGAATTCAAAGAGAAAAAGTTGTGAGAAGAATAGACGATGATGCTCCAGGGCCTAGTGGGGTTATTTCTAAATCCAAAAAGAAAAAATCCAAACCACGTATGAGATCGACGTCTACTTCAGAGTCAGAAGATGAAGCTTCCTGGGAAAATTTAGTTAGAAGAAAGTCCAACATGAACGATGACTCTTCAGATGATGATATTCCTCTAAATATGTTGATATCGAAAAAACCAAATTCAGATGCAGAATGCATTTTTTGTGAAGGTTTGTTTTCCAGAAGCAAAGCTGGTGAAATATGGGTGCAATGTCAGATGTGTGAGGGATGGGCACATGACGCCTGCACTGGAAATGAGCGTGACGTGTATATTTGCGATTTCTGCTCATAAATTATGTTCGAAAAATAAAATAAACGTTTTTTCATTTAGTAAAATCTATTCCATATTACCCGATAGTAGTATTCCATATTATCCGCCACTTTTTCACACCCCCAAAATGACATCACTGCAAATTTTTTCATAAATTTCCCTTAATGTGTAACATTTTACAACTTGTATGCTTTTTCCATGTAACCAATATATTACCTCATTCACTTATGTATGTAATGAATTTTTCAGTGTGCTCATACAAATTAGAGCTATGCAAAAAGAATAGGTATTCCATATTTACCGAACTTCCTCTATATATAGTTTTGAACCAAATGTGAGGAAAATCATACTTTGAATTCACTGTTGATATCGGTGATATTTCCAAATTTTTAGTTTCGCAGAAATCAAGTTTTTTAAATTTAAATAAAATTGGTATTATTTTATTTTATTATTGGATTTTAGCTGTTTTTAACTATTCAATGGTATGAAAGTCCAATTTTTCTCTTTAAGTAAGTAAGTAAAAATATAATAGATGCAAACTGCCTAGTTATAACCTACCGTTTACGTTCTGCAACTTTTAAACTGGTGTCGCGTCAGTTTTGGCATAAGAAATACTAATTAAATATTAATTTGAGTTTTTGTATAACAAATAATTCGTTTAAATTAAAATGAACATTTAGGGAAAATTTTATTGTTTCTTGTATTTTAAATTTATAATAAATTTTGTAAATAATGAGTATTTTTGTTTACTTAATCCAGGGATTCGATTTGTCAGAACTGTTAAGCAACCAGTTTAACATTTGAAAGGTGTAAACGGTAATACCCAAAAAGATAAACTATTTAATAAAAAGCGCAATATTTTTTATATTTGTCCAAAAATATAGGTTATGTTTGTGACGTCACCTTTTTGCCATAATATCTTTTTATCTGTCAAAATAAACGAATACTTGCATAAAATAAAATAAAATCACTTAAAAGAAACATAAACTATTAGTATCTTACCCTTAATAACGACTTAAACGTAAATTCTCTTTAAAAAGATATGGAAGGATCAGTGAACCCTATTGACAGGTTTAAAATTGTCTATGACTGTACCACTTAAAAACTACTTAATTTAACCATAAATAGTAAAACCTAAACATACAGTGAGGACATAAATAGTCCTCCCCCTTTCTAACTATTGTATCTTTAATTTCTTCTTTATAAAATTTGGGTGTAGCTAATGGGAGGACATAAACAACTTTTTGAAGTAAAAACGATAGTTGCAACAATCAGGATGGCGGATAAGCGCCATCTTAAGCAAAAATTTAAAGGAAAGGGGTCTTATGACACATCATTTAAAAGCTCCTGACGAGTACTTTACAACCATAGGATATAAAGCTAATACTTTAATCTACTACAAAATGGCGGTACTTTAAACATTACCTTAATACCTGATTTAAATGGCCATATTTCCGAAACTAATAGAGTTAGATGTACCTAATGTGGTATTTTTTAAAGCTCGTAAAAAAAATTAATGGTAATATTGATAATAATATACAAGGTAGGACAAAAAGTGGATATTTTTTCACAAAAGCACCCTGTCCATTATATCACCATTAAAAATAACTTTAAAAGAGCTTTCAGAAAATACAACATTATGTACATATAATATGGCCATTCAAATCAGGTATTTGTAAAGTACCGCCATTTTGTAATGGGTTAAGATATTGACATTACATTCTAGTTTTGTAAAGTACTCGTCAGGAACTTTAAAATGATGTGCCATAAGACCTTCCTTTCCATTTTTTTTCTAAGATGGCACCCATACCCTATCTTAATTGTTGCAACTATCAGTTTTACGTCAAAAAGTTGTTTAAATGACACCCTTTTACCCAAATTTGTCCCGATCTCGATATCTTGTTCCATTCAAAAAGTAAAGTTGGGGGAGGACTTTTAATATTCTCACTGTATATAAAAGTTTAACGGCTAAAAAGCAAAAATAACACTAATACCACGAAAAAAATTTAAAAAATTGAATTTATTTCTGTGAAATTGAAGATCTGGCATTATCGCCGACAAACACTGAATTTAGAGTATGGTTTTACCCTGAAGTACCGAATTTCGTCCAGTTTGGTTCAAAATTGTCTGATATATTTAAGCGTTTTCAGACTGTTTGGACACACTGTATAAAACATAGTAGCGTAGCTAGTCGTAGGCGGTGTAGGCAATGTAGGCGGTCGCCTACGGCCTCGCGCCTGGGGGGCGTCGCAGACCTTGCAGTTAGAGGTATGAAATGTGATAGACATTGTGACATATTGTGAGACATAGACATTTATATGTTATAATTTTGTGCAGGATAAATAGTAGCAAGCGCGATAAAAGTGTAAAAAAATGTAGTTTATTGGCGGTTTTGTTTTTGCTCTTTATTTTTCAATAAAGTTGTCTATTAGGTACATGTTCGTCTACACCAGTATTTATTATATGTATTAAAAAAAGAGTCTGTGTATTTAAAGGTTAAAGAATTAGTTAAAAGGACCTTTTTTGGTTCTAAAATTCTTTTTCCTATCTTCGATAAAAGGGGCCTCGCGGATACGACTCCGCAATGCATTTTTGTTTAAGAACAAGTGTAAGCAAACCACGATAATCGCTTCAATTTGACTTATGGCCTCCAGATTAGTAAAGTATACCAATGCGCGTCGGCCCGGTTTGTGTCCTTCCTTTTCCATAATAATTGTGGCTTTCGGCCGCTGGTGGCCTGTGGGCATTTCACCGCGTTCGATCTCCGCGAGCGTGCTTGCGTAAAATTAATTTCAGCTTTACCAGTAGTCCGGCAATACGCCGTTTAAATTGAGATATGCCCGGCATTAATGTTAATTTAAAATGTATTTTTCCAGCTGTGAGAAATTTTTTTTTTTTTTTTTTTTTATCTTTGGACAAACCACGAAGGCTAAAAGCCTAAATACTAACGTACCGTGGGTGTCTTAAGCGAGGTAAGAGGGAGTTTGTTGACACGGGACTTAAATACTTGAAGATTTGGGGGAAGGAAAGACCTCCGCGGGCAGCAGGTTCCACAATCTAGAAACTCTAGGGATAAAAGAACGAACAAAGTGAGAAGTTCGGGGCCTGTCCAGTTGTACCGTATAGGGATGCATACGCGCGGAACCACGAGTTTCTCTGTTGGGAACCGCGAGTGGAGGAACTATACTGGTCAATTCCTCAGAGCAGAAGCCATGGAAGTACCTATAAAAAGCGATAAATCGCCCACAGCCCGACGATGGGCAAGAGAAATGCCGAACAAGTTTCGTGGTTTTGTCACGGTACATATTTCATATTTCGGAAGGTTGGGCCGTTAAGCCCACTTGGCTTTTAAAGTTCCTTAGATGTTATCGGACCATGCAAATACGCAATTCGAAATTTTATGTGAGAAAACCCGATTTACCGAAACAAATATGTAAAAAACTGAACTCTTTCTCCATTCAACTGAAATTCCATATATTTTTTTTTAATTTAGAAATAGTTATAACTTTGAAGAGATAAAGTAATAATGATTGATTAAAAATATGGCGCTGTAAAAAATATGACAAATACCAAACCACAAAATTTAATTTTCTTGATTTACTCACTTTTCTGCACCAGTGGTGAGTAAGGAACTAAAATAGTGCGTGTAACTTTACTTATCTTACTTCATAAGAATTTTTTTCCGGTCAGACGAAAATCTTCATATTTCTAATATGTTTTCTTACCTCCAAAATGCCTTATTTCTGTTGTAGAAGGCGTTGCTAGGCAACGTAAGTGGTTTTTCGACCTTGGCCGAAAATACTTTTTCTACTCGCGTGCGAAAAAGTTCACATTTCCGCACTAGTTCTGACAAGCACTTTTCCGGACTTATGCAGAATAGCTATTTACGTTACTAGACCGGAAAATGGTATTTTACGGGTCGACGAAAAACATTTACAGGGCGAGCCGTAGGCGAGTCCTGTAGTTTTGAGGAGACGCGTAAAAATTATTTCCGGTCGAGTATCGTACATAATTTTTTTTTAATTGACCGGAAAAAAAACTGTGTAAATTTTTAGTGTTATATTTAAACGACAATAAGGACGCTGCTTCAATTATTTCATCTGGATTTTCCATGTCTGACTCCATTTTGGCAAAATGATGCTTTCTTTACTTTACAATATCTTGAACTGTCAAATAGTAACAATTGAACTCTGACAATTTTTGTCATCGCTAACAGGATTTTTTGATATCAGGGACCGGAAAGTAAATGAGAGACCGGAAAGTAAACTAGGGACCGGAAAGTAAATTAGTCCTGTAAAATAGCATTTTCCGCTTAAAAATTGAGTGGAAAATTAAATTTTCCGGTCAATTAAAAAAAAGTCATTTTTCGCATTAGTGTGGAAAAGTATAAAAATATTAAACTAAATATTAGCGAGTCGCAATGAAGGATATTTAAGCACTTCATTTTTAAAAGAAAATTTTGCTTTTGCCAAACCGACTCAAGAGGTGCAATATTTTCACAAAAAAACTTTTTCAGCTGTGAACCTGCAAAATGCCACAAATTGTACATTTATCATCAATATTAATTAGTACAAGTAGGGTGTTAGGTAGCATCTAAATCGGTCTATTAAAAAAAAAATCTTTTATGTTTTTTTACGCTCGTAGAAAAAATAGCGTTTTCAACACGTTCCAAAAGAACTTTTTAGCACTTGACTGCTTGACCGAAATCGGCTACGCGTCGTTTAGTCACCTGCAGTCGCGTGCGGAAAAGTGGCACTTTCAGCACTAGTTAGAAAATATACTATTTTGGGACGCTTACCATCTCATTTGTTTTCTATATTACCTGTATAAACTAATAAAGTTTGTTGAAGTCAATCAACAATACATGACAATGAGATATCGTAGAAACCTATTATACAGAGGTCAAAAAATATGATGTTTATAATAAACTAAAACAAAAATAATAATATTTTTGCTAACTTAAACAAAAATTAAGAAATTCCATTGATCTGAGAAAAATGCAATGCGTGTGCAAGTCGCAGGAAAAGCATATTTCCGGACTCTTAGTGGTTGCTATGCTCGGCTTATTCCTCGTCCAGCAAACTCCACCGTAGTCCAAAAACATATTCCTTTAGCTACTTGTTACACAATACACTCTTCCTTTTTTAACACTAACCCAAGATAAATAGCTCCTTTATTTATTACACGTTCGGCGAAACAAAAAGTAAACGGTGTAACTCGAATACCGGCATGTAAACATTTCAGATATGATAACTAATCTTACTTGCGTTGTTCCTGTTTTACTGGCGTATACCTTTTAATTTAGCTGTACGTGTATATAAGAAACATTTACCCAAACTTAACTTTTCTAAAATTAACAGCTATAACCCATATATTCTCAAAAACTATTTATTATTAAAATTGTATTTATTTTTTGTTGAATTGATTCGCAATAAAAAAAGTAAAGCTATAATTCAACGGCAAATTTGGTTTTCCCCCTATTCGTATATCCTTTTTAGCATATTGACATTTAGTGCTCCCCCAACAGACAGCTCCACAGACATTAAACTTTACCAGACGTTATGCGTTTCTTTTTACCCTTTTGTCTCAACCCTCGAAAAATAAATATCAGAAACGAATAAGTGCACGAAAGTCATACACGAATAACAAAAGATAAGTTTAAAGTCAATATTTTTGCAACAAATAGCATTGGTTGTGAGTTGAGAAGAATTTTAAATGGATATTGATGTGGAGATACACACAGGGTGTCTATTAATTAATTGTGTACTGAAAAACCACAGATTTCTTATGCCAAAATATAAAAATTAAACTAAACGTCTTATTTACCTTCCAAACCCGCCATATTACTTAGTACTCTAAGTTTCCTTCTCAATAAAGTTAAATTTACGTAACAGATAGTAAAAAATAGAGTTTATGATGTGCGTATAATAATCATTTACGCAAAGAATACGTGACGGATATGGGAGGTAAATGGAACGTATAGTAAGAATCGACTTTAATAAGAAAGAAATAGAATCTCATAGTTAAAAAATATATTTTCAATTTATTTCTACATGTTTTAAACGTTTTGAATATTGTAATAAAATTCACTATTTGGGGTTTTTTTGTCGTTAAAAAATCAGACATAATATAAATTTTAATGTGTTAATTAAAGTACGCTACATAAACTACCTTGGATTTCTTTAAAATTTCGCAACTTCTTTTTACTACCGTGTACGTAGCATTCGAGTAACCACAGTTTACTCTTCTATGTTTTCAACACCAAAGAGGGATACCTTATAAGAATCACGTTAAGTAACCGGTTTTAAAATATTTGCGTTTAGATGTTTAGTGCAATCAAACAGAAATTTTTATCAATTTTTAATATAGTTCGACCGAATTCAAACATAAAGGTTGATTTTTTTCTATATTATACAGAGGGGCCAAAAAGTTTAACGATAATATTAAACGGGCTAGTGAAACAACTCATAACCATTCAAAAAAACATAAAATGACCTTAGTAAAAAATTAATGGTGTTCAAAATAGGTATTTACAATTTTGAATCACCCTGTATATCATATGGCGATTCCTAGTAAAGCCTCTGTTATTTTAAATAAAGAAATAGTGTTTATGAAAAATAACTTATAATTGAAGGTATAGTTAAGTTCATCCGTGGATACACTGTAGATTTTCCGGAGAAGAATTTTAGTTAACTGTTAGTCCTTTATCAATTATATGGCTATTGAGTGCTGCAAAACTAAAATTAAAATTAAAAAAGAAAAAAGTTTTTAATGTGTAAAAATTAATTAAAAATTGGATCCAAGAGGACACACTTTTATCGAATTTCAAGTGCCAATATCTTGAAAACCAAAGATTTTTTGCTGAGGCCATTTTAAATTTTTCTGGATGCTTACAGGTTGATCCATTAACCTTTTTAGTATTATTGTTGACTTTTCGGACACCCTGTATCTGTCACATTGCATTTACCTCGTATGCGATAAGATTTCTTTAAACTTTTATCAAGGTGTTTTGAATTTAGGTAGTGATAGGAGTATATACATAGATTTTTATCATGAACCAAATTTTTGAGATATTAAAAATGAAAAAGTCTTCGAAATATTTCTCCAATTATGCAGGTCACTGTACATTAGCAAAGCTGATTGCATCTTAGAGCTTTCACAAACAGGAATCCTGATTAAACGTGACCTACATGTCAGGATTATTTAGGATAATATGTTAGGGCTAACACTGTTCGCATTGAAGATACAGCTTGGAGACATAGGATTAATTGAGGAATTAATCTGTTTATACTGGGTGCGTTTTTAAAACTTACAATGGCTAGATTTCCTAAGCCAAGGCAAATACCAAAAGTTTTTATATAACCTGGAGGGAACAAAAAATGACAAATTTTCCAAAATACCTCTATCAATCCCTCAAGCTGTTCCCCAGTCACTTAAAAATCATAAATGGCAACATCACTTATGTAGCTTCTCACTGGAGAGGTTATATTATTTGATTTTAATTTCAAAAGAAGATCTACTAGCGTAATGACAACCACATGACAAATAAAAAAATTGACGGTACATTTATAGTACGAGATCCAAATAGGAGGCGGCCTTCACCCATCTGTTTACCGAATAAAAACTGTTTTATAATAAGGATAGTATTTAAACAAAGTTATTGCCATAGAGTTGCCTAAAAAAATTAGGTCGAGGCCATATTTAAATATAAAAATAAAAAAGTAAATAAAAATAATCTCAACATTTTTGACACACCTTGTATAATGGCAACCCCTATATTTTAAAATAGCATATTCAGTAACAGCAGACGCGCTGGACTTCCGAATTGCGTTAGGCAACGCGATGGCAGCAGACGGTCTAGGGCTAGAACGTCTGCTGTTGGATCATGGTTAGTTCTGGTGAGTCAAATCTTTATTTTAATTCCTTAATAAAGCGAATAAAAAAAAGAGTTAACTATGCATGACCTTCCAATGTGACAGTTTTTTATGACCGTTTGTAGTGTTTCACACCATTGCGAATAAATTCCGGAAAGAGCCGAAGTGCCGCTGAAGGTCTAGCGCGTCCTCCTGTGTGGCGGCATAGAAAACAACATTAGAGTTAATATTAAGAATTGTACAGGGTGGGCAATTACAGAGACTATTTATCGTACGGCTTCCGAAAAAGAAATTCTGGTAAATATGGCCAAGAGAAATTGCTGGTAATTATTTTTAAGGTTCTAAGTCAACTGCTAGGGGGCGTAACGGTAGCCACAAAAAAACACGGTTTTTCTTTAAAATATTTCCTATTAACTTGTGTCACATATAGGTTTATTACAATCTCGGAAACATTAGAAGACTTTTTAGTATTTTTTTTCATATTGCGGAATAAGAAGTGGGGGAAGGGACGAATATTGATTGGAAAAAATTTAACAACTTCCGTGTTACCCAACCGATTTTAATAAACTTAGACTTGTTTGAAAGAGCATTTAGGGACGCTTTTAATAAAGCATTAATAATACCAATTTATTGTTGTTCCTGGTCTATAGATGGCGCTTCTTGACAAAGTTGCAAATTTTTGTAATTTTCCCAAAAATTTTAAATACATTGATATTTCTTTTTTCAGATCATTTACTAAAGCGCCAAAAAACATAAAAAATGGTAAAAACCCCAATTCAATATCGTTATTTGTTTTAGGGATATGAATAAAAATAGATGTTAATTACTAAAAACTATTGCAGCAATTCTTCTAAACTTATGACCACTAATTTAAATATATTTCTTATAAATGTCGACAGAACCTGTTTATGACACTAAAAAAGTGAAGTAATGTTTTGTAGTTCAACGGATTTATTTAATGGATGGTGATTATTTGGGTACACGCCAAAAATTAAAAGTAACAAAAAACAAAAAATAAATTAAAACAAGTAAAGAGATAATTAAAAATCGACGTTTCGGTGGCAAGCCTACCACCAGTGTCAAGATAAATTAAATAAAAATAATAAAAATAAAAATTAACTATTATTAAGGTTTTTAATTTTAAAATTTTTATCTTTTCTTAGAATATTCTGAAATCTCTTTAACAGTAAATGTCAAATATGTTTGTTTTGAACAAACATATTTGACTCATCAGTCAATCATCTGACATAGCATTTAAAATGCCAAGTGCGATCTTGACGAAACGTGGAAGTAACACACATGACCAACGGATATACTCCTGAAATAACAACATAGGAAATATATATATATATATATATATATATATATATATATATATATATATATATATATATATATATATATATATATATTTCTTAAGACATATTTCACCTAAACCCCTTATGAGGACACTGCTAAAAAATATTTTTTGGATTCCAAAAATGTATTTCGTTTCATAGAATGAATTGGTAAAAGTTTTTATAAGAAACAATTTTATTTCTAAAAAATTTAAGTTCAAAAGTTAAGAGGATTAGGATATAGCTTTATTTAAACTTTTCTTTTTAAAATCACCCTAGAATTAACACACAGAATTAAGGATCAGAATCTTATTCTGTAACACCCTGTTTATGCTAACACGTTGAAATCATTCGGTTCTGGCATTACGCCGTCTTTGGAATACAGGTCTGCAAAAGCTTCTAGTGGTACGTAATCGTTGCACCAAGCCTGGAAAAACCCTTTTGTGGTAAAAACGCCGGTTTGGATAACGCAATGCATACTCCCTTGTGGTGCACTTTAATAGCATTCCAAGTAAACAGCAATTATACCTACAGCTTCTTCATTCGTAAAAGGCATTTTTGCTAAATAAATTAAAGTTTAAAACATAAAAAAACTCATAATAAGTCATTTGACGCTGCTTTCCAATATTGTTCTTTTTTAAAGCCTACTTAAGTTTTAAAACCCATAGAACTGCAAAGTCAAAGTTGTTTGTCGAAGAAGTAAAAATGATATGCATGAGGTTTTTATATTTCCTTATGCCGGCATTTTTTAGAAAAATTCCCTGTTTATAAAAACTTTTAACTTAAATTAAAACCAACAAAGAAATATGTAATACATAAACTGCCTTTATAAACTTTCTTTAAATTAATTATTATTTTTAGTTTTTATAAGATTTTAGTTCTAGATAGATAAGTCGGTTTAAAAAGTGTCTGTGTCATCTGTTTTTTGTTGGCTGATATTGATAAAAACAAAAATGCTATTTAATTTAAGCCATGTTTGTAATTTTTATAGTGCCATAAAAAGATTTTGTCGACATTTATAAAAACATCCCAAAAGTGCTCTCAAGAGTGATTTAAATTAGTGGTCATAAGTTTGAAAAAATTGCTGCGACAGTTTTTAGTAATTATCGTATATTTTTATTTATATCTCTAAAACGGATAATGATATTGATTTTAGGTTTTCACCATTTTTTATGTTTTTTGACGCTCTATTATATGATCTGAAAAAAGAAATATCAATGAATTTAAAATTTTTGGGAAAATCACAAAAATGTTCACCTTGGTCAAGAAGCGCCACCTACAGACCAAAAAAAACAATAAACTGGTAATATTAATACTTTATTAAAAGTGTCCTTAAATGCTCTTTTAAACCAGTTTATTAAAATCGGTTAAGTAACACAGAAGTTGTTAAATTTTTTTCCAATCAATATTCGTCCTTTCCCCCACTCCTTATTTCGCAATTTAAAGAAAAATGCTTAATACAAAAAAATATCAACATTTTTCCCTAATTGTAAAAACTGATTTCTAACATAAGTTTATAGGAAATATTTTTAAGAAAAACCTTTTTTTTATTTTGTGCCTACCGTTAGGCCCCCAGCGGTCAACTTAAAATTTTAAAAATAACTTTCAGCAATTTCTCTTGGCCATATTTACCAAAGATTTTTTTTGAAAGCCGTACGATAAATAGTTCCCGAGATACAGCCTCGGTACTCGCTTAATTGCCCACCCTGTACATTGTAAATGAGGTTTTTTTGTTCTCAATTTTTTTGGCTCCTTAAAAATTTCATAACTTGGCCACCCCTTAAAAATGGGCGCCTCCTTGGCCACCCCTACCTACAGAAATATTTTGGAGGTAAGAAAACCTATTGGAAATATGTAGATTATTATCAAAGGACATTTTTCCACTAAAATTTAGTAATATAAAGCTTTTTAGAGTGTATAATCAAAATATGCTAATGCTTTTGGCGTAAAACGTAGAGGGAGCCACCTGCAGCTCTTGCTTAGGTTCAAAGTGTCATAACTTTTTTGTCTCGGTATATTATAATTTTAGTATAAAACTTTTTATTCGTACATATTTTTTGCAGAAAAAAGGTATACTTGATAAATATCGCTATGAGCCACAGTTTTTTAGCTATTTCAGATTTAACATTTCATTCCATATCAAAGTTTGCCAATCAGGCTTTATTTAGGCCACCTGGTAGTGTCCAAAAGGTCTAATCAAAATCCTACTATAAAATCTTTGGGCCAAATTACAACAATCTAATGTAATTTACCTTAGTCAAAAAGTAGGAAAGAAGGTTTCAACGCCTCCGTCCCCCGGGTCGTAATGAGGTACGAGGCGCCTGATTATACTTTGCATAACTAAATTTTCCTTTAAGAATTTTATGGTCTGATGAGTCGCTTCTTACCAACTGCGCAGAATGTTTAATCGCAAAAATACTGTTTTTTTGGTCAGATGTGGAACCCGCATTTGTCCTCATGAAGTGAGGCATCAAATTAAATTTGGTTTTAATGTTTGGATGGGAATCCATTGGTAAACCCACGTAATTGGTCCTATTATTTGGCTAATGGAAATTTGAATTCCGAAAGATATTTAAATCTGTTACAGCAAATGACATAGCAGACGCACTAATGGATCTTCCCTTGCAACAATCCAAAACATGCATTTTCATCAAGATGGTGTCCCCCTCACAATGCTCGGATTGTCACTTCTGACTCATCTCAATACCGAATATCCCAATAAATGGATAGGTAATCAAGGACCCGTAAGATGGCCCGCTAGGTCCCCAGATATGACACCCATGGACTCTTTCGTTTCGGGTACTTAAAAACAAAATTTACGCCACATCACATGCAAACTGTCGACGCACTAAGAGTAGCTGTAGTAGAAGCTGTTAACAGCATCACCCCTGAAATGATCAGGCACTCTTCTGAAGCAGTATTAAGACGATACAGTACAGTGCGTTCGGGAAAATGGTGCCTTATTTGAACAGTATCTTCAATAGACTATTGGTTTCTGTGATGTTTCTTTTGCTACTTTTTTACTTAGTCTGCAGCTTAAGTCGTTTTATTGTAATTTTTAAAGTTTAGCTTTTAATTTATTAGGTCCTTAGATTGGAAATAATTTGATCTTTAATAACATTACAAAAAGCGGTGAACAAAAAATGCTCGACCTAGTATGTGAAAATAATTTGTCATTTTATAAATTTTTAACCGATTTAATAAGTACGAAAGCACGGTTGTTGGAAAGGATAGATTCTGCCATTTTAAAAATGCAAAAATTCAATATGGCGGCCATAAGAAAAACGAAAGCTGACACTGTTAATCACATATATACCCAGAAGCGGACCCCATTTTTAAATTACAGATGTGTCTTTACTCCCTCTCCTGAAATTTTCACAGGTCTAACCTTATAATGATTGAAATATTAAAAGGGTTTTAAACGCACATTTTCCGTTTTCACTCTGTATATCTTTGAAGACCAGTTAAAAATATGCTCAAACGGAATATTGTTGGGCACTCTGGTACAATTGGGAAGGAGGAGGGGCTATGCGGTTGTACTCCCGCTATGCGGTTATGCTCCTTATTCCCCATATATATACAGGGTGTCCGGAATAACTTGAAGTACATGGGGATCTTGGAAACCATTGGAGATACAAAGTCGGTTAAATGGAAGAAAAGTTGCGTACCAGAGTGCCCAACAATATTCCGTTTTGAGCATATTTTTAACTGGTCTCTTCAAAGATATACAGAGTGAAAACGGAAAATGTGCGTTTTAGAACAACTTTAATATTTCAATCATTATAAGGACTAGACCTGTGAAAATTTCAGGAGAGGGGTAAGACACATCTGCGAATTTAAAAATGGGGTCAAAAAATTCTAGGCCTACTATGTTGCGCGCAGACATAATCAACTTTCGTTTTTCTTATGGCCGCCATATTGAATTTTTACATTTTTAAAATGCTTAGAACATCCCCTTTCCAACCGTGTATAACTCGTACTTATTAAATCAGTTAAAAAATTGCAAAAATGACAAATTATTATTTTTCACATAGTAGGTCGAGCATTTTTTGTTCACCGCTTTTTGTAATGTTATTAAAGATCAAATTATTTTAATCTAAGAACCTAATAAATCAAAACTAAACTTAAAAATTACAATAAAACGACTTAAGCTGCAGACTAGGTAAAAAAAGTAGCAAAAAGAAACATCACAGAAACCAATAGTCTATTGAAGATACTGTTCAAATAAGGCACCATTTTCCCGAACGCACAGTCTGTATCGTCTTAATACTGCTTCAGAAGAGTGCCTGATCATTTCAGGGGTGATGCTGTTAACAGCTTCTACTACAGCCACTCTTAGTGCGTCGACAGTTTCATGTGATGTAGCGTAAATTTTGTTTTTTAAGTACCCCCAAACGAAAAAGTCCATGGGTGTCATATCTGGGGACCTAGCGGGCCATCTTACGGGTCCTTGATTACCTATCCATTTATTGGGATATTCGGTATTGAGATAGTCAGTGACAATCCGAGCATTGTGAGGGGGGCACCATCTTGATGAAAATACATGTTTTGGATTGTTGCAAGAGGAAGATCCATAAGTGCGTCTGCTATGTCATTTTGTAACAGATTTAAATATCTTTCGGAATTCAAATTTCCATTGTAAAAATAAGGACCAATTACGTGGGTACCAATGATTCCCATCCAAACATTAAAACCAAATTTAATTTGATGCCTCACTTCATGGGACAAATGCGGGTTCACATCTGACCAAAAAACAGTATTTTTGCGATTAAACATTCCGCAGTTGGTAAAGCGACTTTCATCAGACCATAAAATTCTTAAAGGAAAATTTGGATTCATGTGGCATTGTTCCAAAAACCAAAGGCAGAATTGCAGCCTTCTTGCTTGATCTCCATCTTGAAGCCCTTGACATACTCGTTCGCGGTAGGGGTGAAATTTATTCCGTTTAAGAACGTCACTGGCCGTTGAGCGAGCAACGCCTGCTGTATCTTCAATTTGCCGTAATGAGGTACGAGGCGTCTCGATTACACTTTGCATAACTAAATTTTCTTTTTCTTCATTTGCTGGTTTATTCCTTTTTAATTTCACAAAACTCCCATAATTAATTAGATTATTTTTCAAACGCCTAAACATACTCTTACTGGGTTGTCGCCTTTCCGGGTATTTATTCAAGTACATTTCTTCAGCCATTTCGTCGTTCCTTCGGCATAAAATAAAACATTCCAACATGTCATATCTTTCACTATTTGAAAACGCATTCATTTTAACTTTATCTACTTAGCAAACTTTTCTTGACGTCTCATTAACAACACTATCGTATTGAAATAAAATATTAATACGAGACCACGTCAAATATGAATACGTCAATAATAACGAAATAGACATAAGCCTACTATGTGAAAAATGATAATTTGTCATTTTTGCATTTTTTTACTGGTTTAATAAGTACGAGTTATACACGGTTGGAAAGGGGATGTTCTAAGCATTTTAAAAATGTAAAAATTCAATATGGCGGCCATAAGAAAAACGAAAGTTGATTATGGCTGCACGCAACATAGTAGGCCTAGAATTTTTTGACCCCATTTTTAAATTCGCAGATGTGTCTTACCCCTCTCCTGAAATTTTCACAGGTCTAGTCCTTATAATGATTGAAATATTAAAGTTGTTCTAAAACGCACATTTTCCGTTTTCACTCTGTATATCTTTGAAGAGACCAGTTAAAAATATGCTCAAAACGGAATATTGTTGGGCACTCTGGTACGCAACTTTTCTCCCATTTAACCGACTTTGTATCTCCAACGGTTTCCAAGATCCCCATGTACTTCAAGTTATTCCGGACACCCTG
>JACEGR010008434.1:0-37072 GCA_014170235.1 Listronotus bonariensis | reverse complement strand
CTGCAAACAATGTCACTACTCTTCGATAACTATTTCCCTTGTAAAACCATTTTATAATAGTGATTTTTTTCTTGATTTAAGTTGTTCATTATTTGAAAATGATGTGACATTGATCTGACAACTTGAGAGTAGAGGTTAAATAATTTTCTAGTATTTTATTATAAACTTGTAATAATACAAGGCGCGTAAGAAGATGGGAGTTTCGTAACTTATTTTAGCATTTATCTCTTAGCTGGCGAACAGAAGAGCTGGTTGTACACTAGGTACAACTTTCATGCTCTTTAAAAAATCCTAATAATATTTTCTTCTAAAATAATTAGGGAACCAATATTGGACCACTTCAAAATTTACATGGGATTCCCTATGTCCCGCTCGACGGACAACACCCGGTAGATCCAATTTGTTTATGCCACTTAAGGTTATTTTCAAACGTTCTGCGAAATTTGGCCGCTCATAAATAGAGGATGAGTATTTGATGACTCTTCTCGCGATAAGGAACATGATTGTGTTTTGGATGCATTAAAATGGACAAGATTTTTGGCGCCTTAACTCAATATTAAATTAAGGTCCTGTAAAAGAGATATCTGGATCCTTTTCGTTTGCTTTTTAAATTAGATTAAGAAATTGAACAGTTTTCCCAAAAATTCATTTTAAAGTTCAAAAATTTCTGGTCTATCTGTCCTCTTGTAACAACTATCCTGGAACACAGTAATTTAAAAGTAAACAAAATCGGGATTTTTATTTTGTAAATAGTATTTTAAGTATTTTCTGGTATTAAAAAGCCAATAACTTAAGAACATCGATCACCAACCGAACTACCTTTACCAATGACCCATAAATTTTCTCTAAGATTTAATAGCTACCTTCTCTAAAAAAGGCAATTTATTTTATATATTTTCCTACTACCTTAACTTATCCTTTAGGTTTATAGAGGAGAGCACTGTCCCGTAAAATGAATGGATGCGGATATTGCGTAGAGGATTTTAAATCTAAAAGAGTCTGAATTAAGTCCCGGTGTATGGGTAAAAGAATTACTTTTATGGCCAAATAAATCCAGCAAGGCCTATGTAAAGGGCATGCAGATGCGCGACACTGCCGACCATATTTTCTCGGGACCGATAATTCTTCCATACACGGTCCGGGCTGAATACGAATAGGGAAAACCTTTAAATTTCTAAAAAGCAGCCGAAAGGCACCAGATGGTTACATAATTTAATAGCATCGGGATACGTTTTTCAATCAAGAGAGATTACATTTCTAAGGAACCAAGTCAAATAAAGCATTTTATTTCTCATTGTTTTATTATTCTAAAAGATATATAAAGTGGTTTATATTAGATGCAATGCAATAATAAAGATTGCATACTTAAAATGGCAGAGCAATCAATTTTGTAGTCATTGTCGTAGATACGAGTTTTGAAAGTCGTCACGGCTGATCAGAGTTTCTTTATGAGAAGGGGTTTAGACATAAGCAAGACCGGTGATAGCTTTTGTCAGGGACGTGAGGGTGTGAGAATTACGATTTCGGTTGGCAGTTCTGTTCAAAGTTGGTAGCATTATCAGCTGATGACAGAGTCGTGCCTTGTCGAAGCTTTGTTTGGTAACAACTGTGGAAATTTGCCATTTTCATTTTGGTTGTATGGTTTGCAAGAATTTCCAGTTGTTAATGTTTTTGGTTAGTTTAGAGACTTCACATATCATTAGTTCGGACTCGTTTTATTTTAGAGATTTTGATAGTGTTTAGTCGAATAGTCATTCGTGTTTTTATATACATATGATACAGATGAGTGTCCGCTAATTAATGGTATACAGAAAAACCACAGATTTCTTATGCGAAAATACCCATTTAGGATTTAAACAAACATACCTATATCCAAAAGTTAATTATAAGGACGATACGGGGTGTTAAAGAGATATAAATATTTTTTATTCATGCATTTCGATAATTTTTGATATGTTTTAAACATTTTAATAAAACTCGGTATCCAGGAGTTTTAAGATATCAGCTATTTATATCTGCGCAGTTGTAATTATAGCTAATACGATGTTATTGAAGGTACATACATACTTTCGGGTGCACTGAACAACTAAAACGTGAATACCTTAAAAACGGTTGTCAAGACCGATTCTTACTAAGGATACCTTTTTTGTTCAAAAAGCATAGAGAAGCTTACTAGTTTACATACATACAGAGTAGTAACAAAAAATTGGGTAGTTTTAGAGAATTTTAAATAGTGTACCCATCGCCCTCTAGTCTACACACAAAAATTAATATTCGATCTGAAAAGCTAATGTTTAAAAACCCCGAGATACCGTTTTATTAAGATATTTAAAAAGGGGGAACAATTATCGAAATAAATTTACTTTTTCTTTTTACTATGACACCCCTGTATCTTCCTTATTATAAACTTTTGGATATTAGGTATGTTTGGTTAAATCTTAATATTTTGGCATAAGGAATCTGTGGTTTTTCTGTGTATTAACGGACACCCTGTATACAAAGTTTTTAAAATGGTTTTGACTTACGGAACCATGGAAAATGTTTTGCTCTGCCAGGTACCTCATCGTCCTGTCGTCGCTTTGATAATTTTTAATTTTCAATAATTAAACCACATTTATGTTTTTGTTTTAAGTTATGCCTATTAAAATAATCCAATAAATTTTGTTTACAACATACAGTTCCTTTTAATTTTCTCCTTAATTCTACGCCACTGATCTGCCTAAAATCAAACATGGCCGAAAATGAAACGACTTGACTTCACAGCCGCGCTAGCCAATATGGCGAATGTCGTGACCTTATCTCATCAATCGACTTTGCGGCTGATGACACTTAAATTTACCTATGTTTGTAAGACCTATAAATATAATCGATTAAACTACCCAATAAATATTTTGAGTAAGATTAATTAAGATTACGAGTAAATGAGCTTTTAGACTTCTGACTCACCCTGTATATTATAAAATAGTTTCTATGATGTAAGCAGATGGGTAAAGGTAGCTTTTAATTTGGGTGCGTGGAAGAAAGGCTATTAGCATATTTCAAAATAATTTACATATACACTGGATTTTTTTCTAAATTAAAACAAAACTTCTTAAACAATGACGCGAAGTTAAAACGATTGAGTTAAGGTCAATTTAATTAAATAAAATTAAAAATTGCTCGTTACGAAAATCTGCAACAGACCCAACACAACTGTTATATCAGATGCGACTTGAGAAACAAATCATCAGCTGCATAAATATCAAAAATAATAAACGAGCTATACTGAACGAACTGAATCAACGAAGCATTACGAGATATGATAACATAATGGCAGAGTGCAAGATGTGAATAATATACAAAATTTAAAAATACGTTTTCTTTGGGCACATGCTGTGTGCACGTGTCGCCAGCTCCATATCACTGTTGGTCAAATGACATCCTCTAATTTTTAGTGATAGAAAATTTAAAAAAAAAAATGTTTGTAATGAAATTAGTAAATCAGCATACGCCACCTCTGGCTGGCTGCCCCCTCCAATCTATACTGATGGCTATAAAGAGCAGGCAAAGTTCGCAAAGCTTTGTAACCCTTTGCTTCTGGTTTGGAGTTTGTAAGGGCCACCCTCTGGGAAATACTGAAACCAATAATAGAATGGTTTCTGCCAACCAGAAAGCTACACCATTCGAGAGGGATGCTATACTATAAGACATATTTTATTTTTTTTTATCTTGGGACAAACCACGAAGGCTAAAAGCCTAAATACTAACGTACCGTGGGTGTCTTAAGCGAGGTAAGAGGGAGCTTGTTGACACGGGACTCAAATACTTGAAGATTTGGGAGGGAAGGAAGAGACCTCCCGCGGGCAGCAGGTTCCACAACCTAGAAACTCTAGGGATAAAAGAACGAACAAAGTGGGAAGTTCGGGGCCTGTCCAGTTGGACCGTATAGGGATGCATACGCGCGGAACCACGAGTTTCTCTGTTGGGAACCGTAAGTGGAGGAACTATACTGGCAATTTCAATTCTTCAGAGCAGAAGCCATGGAAGTACCTATAAAAGCGATAAATCCCCCACAGCCCGACGATGGGCAAGAGAGGGAAGCCTTTCTGTAAGTGAAGGATCATTAATGAGACGAATAGCTCTTCTTTGAATAGAATCAAGAATGCTTAGGGTTGTGGGGACGCCATGCCCCAGATATGAGAACAATATTCCAAGGGAGGTTGGATTTGGGACACATATAAAGTGTATAAAATGAGAAGGGGAAAATACTTTTTGGCTCGAAAGAGAAATCCAAGCTTTTTGAAGCTGCCGTGGCTATAGATACAATGTGTTTATGCCAGTTAAGGTTACTTTCAAATGCGACGCCCACAAGATTGAAGGTGTGTTTGCTCTGTAAAACTTGGCCGCTCATAAGTAGACGATGAGTATTTGATGACTCTTTTCGCGACAAGGAACATGATTGTGTTTTGGATGCATTAAAATGGACGAGATTTTTAGCGCCCCAATCCAATATTAAATTAAGATCCTGCGAAAGAGATACCTGCATCGCTCTGCGTTTGTTTTCCAAGTCAGGTTTAGTGATGTGTTTAGGAATCTGAAAACTGGAATGAAGGGTACTATCGTCGGCGAAACTATGAATGGAATTAGTTGTGGACGAGAGAAGGTCGTTGATGTAAAGAAGAAACAATGTTGGTGCTAAAACTGAGCCCTGAGGCACTCCAGCATTTACTTGGTGAAAGCTTGAAGAATCGCCGTCCACCATAACTGATATACGTCGATCAGATAGATAGCTAGAGAGCCAAGTACAGAGTTTAGTTGAAAGACCATAGGAGGGAAGTTTATTAAGAAGTGCGGCATGCCAGACCTGGTCAAAAGCTTTGGATATATCAAGAGCAACGATCTGGGGACTCACCTAGAAACTCAAGAGACTTATTCCAACAGTGTGATACGAAGGAAAGAAGATCTGCTGTAGATCTTTGTGGCGAAATCCATACTGCCTGTCATGCAAAATTTTGTGTTTTTCTAAGTAATTAAGAATATATATATTTTTCAATGTTTAGTCGTATTTTATATTATTTGCTATTTCAAACGTTTTCTTATAACCTTTTTTATGTAATTTCCCTCTATAACAAATATGTTACAGACCCATTTTAGGTCCAAAAATAACTTCATAAAAACAAATAACGAAAGCGGTATTCAAAATTTCCGAAAGGCCCACTGGACATCCCGGCCTGTTTGAAATCCATCATCCCGCTTTGTGCTTACGTACGTGTGCAAGCACCAAACGCCGCCTCCGGGTATCCGGAAATTGACCCCTGATATTCTGCAAACCGTGCAAACAACGGCTATATTGATGGATATTACGTTTTCCTTTCGAACAACAAATATTTAGATATTTTGCAGGAAAAACTTGCCCTATTATTACTGTTTTGATAGAAGGTTTGTTTATCTTCATTTTTCCAGTATTTTGTTTTCTGTTGTAAGTCTTTTAATAAAATTGACCGTAAACCAGATGCAGAGACAAGAATGAGTACGTTAGTATTTAGGCTTTCAGCCTTCGTGGATTGTCCAAAGATAAAAAAATAAAAAAAAAAACAAGTAAAATTTTTTCCCCTTTTTAGGTTAATGATACTGTCAACATGATTTGCAATAACTCTAAATTATGGGTACAAGCACTATTTAAATAAGGCTGGTATTAATAATTCCCGAGCTTAATAAGGTAACTTGCAATAATTCTCTGTTGTATTTTGGCCCGTAGGAATTTGTAGCAATATTGTGTTAAAACAGTATGGGCGTTTTTTTCTTTTTATGGCTGCGTTTTTGCTTCTATGATCATAGGATGATAAAAAAAGGTATAAAGCTCTATTTTGCATTAATTAATAACTTCTTCTTTTTTTATCTTTGTACAAACCACGAAGGCTTAAAGCCTAAATACTAACGTACCGTGGGTGTGTTAAGCGAGGTAAGATTAAAAGGTAAGGATTTAAATACTTGAAGATTTGGGGGGGAAGGAAAGACCTCCGCTGGCAGTAGGTTCCACAGTCAAGAAACTCTAGGGATAAAAGAACGAACGAAATGGGAAGTTCGGGGCCTGTCCAATTGAACTGTATAGAGATGCATACGCGCGGCATCACGAGTTTCTTTCTTCGGAACCGTGAGTAGAGAAACTATACTGGACAATTTTTGAGAGCAGAAGCCATGGAAGTACCTATAAAATAGCGATAAATCCCCACAGCCTGACGATGGGCAAGAGAGGGAAGCTTTTCTGTAAGTGAAGGATCATTAATGAGACGAATAGCTCTTTTTTAAATGGAATCAAGAATGCTTAGGGTTGTAGGTGACGCCATGCCCCAGATATGTGAACAATATTTTAAGGGAGGTCGGATTTGGGACACAAATAAAGTGTATAAATTGGAAGGGGTATAATACTTTTTGTCTCGAAAAAGAAATCAAGCTTTTTGAAGCTGCCGTGGCTATAGATACAATGTGTTTATGCCATTTAAGGTTACTTTCAAATGTGACGCCCACAAGATTGAAGGTATCTTTGCTCTGTATAACTTGGCCGCTCATAAGTAGGGGATGAGTATTTGATGACTCTTTTCGCGACAAGGAACATGATTGTGTTTTGGATGCATTAAAATTGACGAGATTTTTGGCGCCCCAATCCAATATTAAATTAAGATCCTGCGAAAGAGATATCTGAATCGCTCTGCAGTTTAGTGATGGGTTTAGGAACCTGAAAACTGGAGTGAAGGGTACTATCGTCGGCGAAACTATGAATGGAATTAGTTGTGGACGGGAGAAGGTCGTTGATGTGAAGAAGAAACAATGTTGGTGCCAGAACTGAGCCCTAGGGCACTCCAGCATTTACTTGGTGAAAGCTTGAAGAATGGCCGTCCACAATAACTGATATACGTCGATCAGATGGATAACTAGAGAGCCAAGTACAGAGTTTAGTTGACAGACCATAGGAGGGAAGTTTATTAAGAAGTGCGGCATGCCAGACATGGTCAAAAGTTTTGGATATATCAAGAGCAACGATCTAAGACTCACCTAGAAACTTAATAAACTTATTCCAGCAGTGTGATACGAAGGAAAGAAAATCTGCTGTACATCTTTGTGGCGAAATCCATACTGCCTGTCATGCAAAATTTTGTGTTTTTCCAAATCCTTAAAAATTTGTAAATTAATGAATTTTTCCATTCCTTTACAAAGAACTGAAAGAATTGAAATTGGTCTATAATTAGATGGAAGAGATTTAGTTCCTTACTTGGGAATAGGTTGAACACGTGCAGCTTTCCAGTTCTCCGGAAAGATACCTGTGTCGTAAGAAATTCAAAAGAGTCGAGTTAAGATTGGTGCATTTTTTTATAATAATTAATTTATTCACACAAATAATATTTTGTTTTATTAGTATTCAATTTTAATTGTCAAATAAATTGCATCAATATATGTAACCTAATTATATTTATCTGTATTGCAAAAACAGTTTCATAATCCCACTATTTTTGTTATCAAACTTGTGTTTACACACACTTGACAAGAAAAAAATATACATTACTCAACATTCTGAAACATCTGTAATATTTCTTTGTTTTAAAACAAAACGTGACACATTCGATGGAAGGTCAACGAAATTTGATAAAAATTAAATCGTTTCTCGATTTGCACGTTACTATTTCCCTCATGAGATAACTAACGTAAACAATATTATAATATAACTGATAACGTTTTTTTTTTAAATGTCTTTATCGTTATAGTTGTAATGCGTTGTTTCTTTTGTCTTTGTGATATGATTACAAAAACCTTATTAATTATCAAATGCAATAGTTTAATAGTCCATGAGATAGTCGGAAGCAAAAAGCTTTTGGTTTATTTACGACAGGTAAGAGTCTACTAGCACAAATGGGCAGTACCCATATAACATTTTATGCCGGCGTTGTACATTTAATTTACTGGCATTGCCAACACTCTTTAATGGCAAGGCATTGGCAAAAAGGTATCAAAAAGACGCGAAAGTGGGCAATTGGCCGTTATTAGGCCACGTGTTGCAGATAACGTGATGGCATCCGTCATTAATAATTTATGATGAAAAATGCGCTTAGGATGATGGCATCCATCATTAATAAGTTATTGGCAAAAAAATGCGTTTAGGATAATGGCATTTATCATTAAATAAGTATTGCAAGTTTTATAAGTTGAATGTCCCAAAAGTTAAATAACACATTTAGAATTTTGTAATCGAAAAAATGAGAAAAAGGCAGGAAACTAGAAAACCACATAGAAAACAATTGCACAAAGCGGCCAAACAAAAGCAAGGTTGCCTCATCTGTCAAAATCTTGTATTTCGGCTAAGCGGGAAATTTGAATTTATCACCTTCGGTCGAAATTAACCTAGCTAATTTTACCATCATTTTATTTTTCATTCTCTCAAAAATACAAAAATAAACATTTTAAAAATTATGTAAAAAAACATAAAAATAATGTTGTTTAGCCGCCATTATAAATAAAACAGATCAAAAATTGCTCGAATGTTGGTTAAATACCAATGTTAATAATATGGTTTGAAAAGTATAAATATGCGTTGAAGGTTTGCCTTCAAAAATCCAATATTTATTTGCCTGCAACAAAAGGCATGCTTTATTTAATCAGGATTGGTATGCCGCCATTTTTGTATGCTTGCCGGCAATTCGCCTGCATGTAAAATTCTATTGGCAATTGAGTGTTTATTTAGGGTTAACTTTTAATGCGTATTAGATGTTGGCATAATATTGCCACCAATTGCCAATGCTTTACCATCAATGCCAATAATATGAAAATGTGTATATTGCCGGCAAATAGTGTTTGCTGGGTAATGGCAGAAATGTTTCTCTTGGTCATACAGCGTGTAAGGAAATTGTGTATGCTATATTTAATATGGCATCTAAATGGCCAGCAATTACTGAAAAGATTCTAATGGCGCCAGGTGGATGCCAGAACAACCGCAAAATTTTAGTAATTTGTGTATAAAAGATAACCAATTTCAATTCTCTCGTTCTTTGTAAAGTAATGAAAAAATTAATTAATTTACAAATTCTTAAGTATTTAGAAAACACAAAAATTTTGCATGACAGGCAGTATAGTTTCACCACAAAAGATCTACAGCAGCTTCTTCCTTCGCTTCGTATCACAACTGTTGAACAAGTCTCCTTGAGTTTCTAGGTGAGTCCCAGATCGTTGCTTCTTGATATATCCAAAGCTTTCGACCAGGTCTGACATGCCGCACCTCTTAATAAACTTCCC
Source organism: Listronotus bonariensis (assembly GCA_014170235.1). Classification (NCBI taxonomy): domain Eukaryota; kingdom Metazoa; phylum Arthropoda; class Insecta; order Coleoptera; family Curculionidae; genus Listronotus; species Listronotus bonariensis. Next base: position 27,811 of record JACEGR010008434.1, on the reverse strand, counting down.
TCCTATGGTCTTCCAACTAAACTCTGCTCTTGGCTCTCCAGTTATCTTTCTAGTCGACGTATATCAGTCGTTGTGGACGGCCACTCTTCAAGCTTTCACCAAGTAAACGCTGGAGCCCTCAGGCTCCGTACTTGGCACCAACATTGTTTCTTCTTCACATCAACGACCTTCGTCCACAACTAATTCCTATCTACAGCAGCCGGACGATCCCAGCTCTACTCCAGTGTGTTCACGGTTCCCAAGCCCATCCCTCAACCCCGACTTGGAAGGCAAACGCAGGGCGATGCAGATATCTCTTTCGCAGGATCTCACTTGATATTGGATTGGGGCGCCAAAAATCTCGTCCATCTTAATGCATCCAAAACACACAATCATGTTCCTTGTCGCGAAAAAGAGTCATCAAACACTCATCCCTCTGCTTATGAGCGGCCAGGTTAAGTGCAGAGCGGAAGACGGCCTTTAACCTTGTGGGCGTCACATTTGAAAGTAACCTTTAACAGGCATAAACATCATTGTATCTATAGCCGCCGCGGCGTCAAAAGCTTGGAATTCTCTTTCCGAGCCAAAAGTAAGTTTTCCCCTTCCAATTTATACACTTTGTATGTGTCCCAAAAGTCCGGACCCCCTCTGGGATATTGTTCTCATGTCTCGGGGCATGGCGTCCCCTACAACCCTAAGCATTCTTGATGCCATTCAAAGAAGGGCTGTTCGTCTTCATTAATGATCCTTCACTTACAGCAAAGGCTTCCTCTCTCTTGCCCATCGTCGGGCTGTGGGGGATTTATCGCTTCTTCTATAGGTACTTCCACGGCTTCTTGCCTGACGAATTGTCCATGCAGAGTTCCTCCACTTGCGGTTCCCAACAACAGAGAAACTCGTGGTGCCGCGCGAATGCATCCCTATACGGTCCAACTGGGACAGGCCCCGAACTTCCCACTTTCGTTCGTTCTTTTATCCCTAGAGTTTCTAGGTTGTGGAACCTACTGCCCGCGGAGTCTTTCTTCTTCCCCCAAATCTTCAAGTATTCAAGTCCGTGTCAACAAACTCCCTCTTACCTCGCTTAAGACACCCACGGTACGTTAGTATTTAGGGTTTAGCCTTCGTGGTTTGTCCAAAGATTTAAAAAAACCCTGCATATGTATAGGTTTAAAACTTCAGATTGCTTCTCGTGATTATTAACAGTTTAAGTACTAGATAATTGGTACAATTACAAAACACACTTTAATAGAAGCTCTTGGACTAGAAATACCCGAAACAAAATAAAGGGAAAATATATGTGTCACATATAACTGCGCATTTTATGCTTGGCTTAATGCCAAAAATGCAGGGAACAAATGCACCACGGCCTCTGATGGTAAAAAGAAGTAGTATCCAGAAATGGAATGAAAATAGACAAAGAACTAAATATGCTTGTAAGCTCTTTGCAAATTCTAAAAACATAATTTATCATACGAGATATTTCATAAATGAGAAGTAACAAGTAAATAGGTGTTTATTTCAAAACATTGCCAACATGTGGCATTATAAAGATCTAATACACACAGAAAAAAAATTTCTTGTTTTAAGCAAATACAAGGTTTTAAAAATATGCATTCTTTTTGAATAGTTGTGCTTTTAAACCAAGATTTATTTCTTACTTTAAAATAATAGTGGTTCTTAAACTGGGAGAAAAAATACTTTAATTTATGTCTATAATGTAAAAGAAATTCTTTAAATTAAAATATCCTTAGTATTATTTTAAGAATATCAGAATCAAGAAATAAGAACCTAAAGATTTATGATTTAAGCTCTTTAATATCTTAAATATAAGTTTTAAGATTTTAAACAAAAGAAGTATTAAATGTTTCTATCAAAATACTAATGAATTTTCTTTAAAATAATAGGTTCTTATTTTAAGAACCTATATCAAAATCTTTAACCTATATGTCAAAGAATCTATTTCTTTAATATAAGTATTCACTGAATTATGCTTTTTAGTACGGTATCAACGGTACGATTATATCCTACCGTCGAACAACGAAAGTTTTTTTTTATAAGATACACTTGTTATTCGTATCATTCAACTTGGACCCGGGACAGCCAGTTTGATAAGTCCTATGAGGTTCGGCAAAACGCATCATGGATGGAGAAAAGAGGTCTCGGTGAATGACATGATAAGCAGGAATTCCTCTCTTAACTATTAAAAAGAGAACTAGTTGTTTATTTAATATAACTATCTTAATTGAATTAAATTTTATTTCAGTCTGTGGTATTTACTATCTTGTCCTAAAGAAAGAATCTCTCAGTGGGAAAGCGCTCGATGTTTTTAACGGAACATCGTTCTTTAATGTAGACCCATTGGGGTCACTAAATAAAATAAGGTTATTTTTATTACAAAAGCACCTTCTTTTGAATTTAGTACGCAAAGCTGAAGACATATTTTTTTCTGTTTGAGACAATTCTCTCAAATTAAATCTAAGGCTTTTGTTTTAAGATATCTTTTTTTCTGTGTAACAAAAGCAAAATTTGCGTAAAATTGTGGAAATACCTGTGACCTTTAAATAAAGTAAAGTAACGAACTGTCATTAAAATCTAATGTTATGTTAGAAATAAAGAAAATTCGACAACAAACGGACTGTTATATCAAAACATTGTATGTTTTTGTAGACTAAGATCTGAATAGGAATCCCCCTGCACCTATCTGTTTACCGGATAAAAACTATTTAGTATTAAATGTGGTATTTCAACAAAGGTATTGCTATAGGGTTGCCCAAAATAAATTATTTATTTATTTATTAACAAATTTTACACTACGGAATAAAACATTCCAAATGGTAAATCCTATAACAAACTAAAAATATACATATATACAAAATAAATGGTTGCAAAGTAGCATTAATCCTAATTTACGAAATAGGTCTTTTAATCTGGCTCAATGAGCACTGGAAAATATCAACGTTGTAGTACAATCTATTGTAGTTGAGCACCATTCTATCAATCATTGCCGTAAGACCATAGTTCGTTCGGTGAGGACGCCAAGCTATATTTAAATTTTAAAAAATTATTTCAAAACACCCTGTATAATGACAACTCCGGTTTTTTTGAATAAATTCTTAGGCTAGTTAAAAAATTAAGGAACACAACATATGGAAAACTTTTTATTATTAATTTAACGAAAAAAATTCTTTATAAATAGTTCTGCATGGTCTAAAACCTAAAATGCAATCATTAGATACTCATTTTTTTCAGTATTATACGAGGTTGTAACCACCTAGAATTGAATACTTTAACTCCAAAAGGGTCTAAATGCCAAAAATACCAAAAATTAGATTTTTGCTTAAAAAGGTTCCATATAAAATGCTTTACGATATTAAGGGGGTTCTATATGCCATAGATAAAAACCCACTTTTAAAAGGAAGGAGTAATTGGAGTATGTATGTTTATATGTATATAATTTGAAATAAAGAAGTGTTATTATTATTACTAGAATATGAAGTCAATATCTTCACCTATTACAATAGTGGTACTTTAAAATTACCTAAATACCTGATTTGGCTGGCCATATTTCGAAACTAATAAAGTTAGATGTGCCTAATGTGGTGTTTTCTTAAAGCTCTTTAAAGGTTTTTTAATGGTGATACTGGTAGTAATATACAGGGTAGAAGAAAAAGTACATATTTTTTTATTTAAGAACCCTGTATATTATTTTACCATTAAAAAGATCTTTAAATGAGCTTTAAGAAAATACCACATTAAGTACATCTAACTTTATTAGTTTCGGAAATATGGCCATCCAAATCAGGTATTTAGGTAATTTTTAAAGTACCGCCATTTTGTAATAGGTGAAGATATTGACTTCATATTCTAGGGTTATAAAGTACTCGTCAGGACCTTTAAAATAATGTATCACTCGACCTGCCTTCTCATTTAAGAATTTTGGGGTGGTGGCCCTGGTGGTTAAGGGGTTAAAGGAGCATCGTCCAATTTTTTGTAAAAACGTTCCCCCTCAATAAATATCTTGACGTGTTTCGGCGATTTTCTCAAATCTGTCTCGTTTCGAAGATAACTTGAGTGGAAAGTTTTTAAATGAACACCCTGTATAGAATGCAACACATGTATTAAATGTCTTTTTTATTTATGGTAGTTGCCGTACTCGCCTGACGGCTCGTGATGTCAAACTTCTCATTTGTAAAGAAAGTGTCACTGTATACACTTGTTACATAAATTGTTAGATTTTTTTGTGTTTTTTTATTCTAAACATAATACAAAAAAGGTTTATTGCTTTTTTATTTTTTCATATCTAAGAGAAAAATAAATTAAGCTTGTCAGATCATTATTCACTTTTTGCCAGTTTTACAAGTTTAAAACTAAAAACAAAATCTTTAATAATTAAAAAGAGAATCAAAATATCAACAAAAAAAAATTGTTACATTTTATAATATTATAACAAATATTTAATAATTTAAAATAAATATTTTTTTAACTTAAAAAGTCTGTTTTAATTAAAAAGTTTTATTTAAAATAACATTGGCAATTATTTTATACCTATTTGTTCAACCATTTAAAAATAAAGCAAAATGTCAGTTTTTAGGGATTTTCCAATAACTTTTTTCGACAATTGGTTTTCATGTTTACATAAAAATCATGGAAAAACCACAACGTGCAATAAATAAACATTTCATCAAACTAAAAACAAAATTAATTGTTTTGGCGAATTGGTAATTTTCCTCTTAAGGATGTTATTTAAAAAAGCTTTTACATGGTTTAAATTGAAAGTTACAATCGAAAACTATAATACGATAGACCAATGAAAAGGTTTTTTTTCTACTACTGTATAAATAAGAAAACTTTGTGGTCCTAGCAACGCGAATGATAACGAAAGAGAACCTTCGTGTTACCTGGTTGCTAAGCGTTGCTAGCTACGAAAGTAATATTTTCAGCGCCTGGACAAAAAGTAAGAGTAAAAAAAAGAAAATATGCTTGTGGGAAATATTAGGATTTATTTATAAAAAGTAACTAATTTATGACAAAATATTTTAAAAACTAGGTTAGGTATTGACATTAAAAGTAATTGTGCAATTTGAGCAATTAGCAAAAGAAATTGGAGGAATAATACTTGAATTAACAGTTTTTAAATTTGTTGTTGGGGTATCGTTATCACCTTTAACTACGTTAATATTCATATTTTTCACTGTTACTTCATTAGAGGAAATACTGGTAGGAATTTCGTGTAAAATCTTCTTTAAAATTTCCACCTTATTACTATAGGATTCAGCAATATATCCCTCCGCAACAGAAGAAGACTTCCAACCTCCATGCCTTTTTAAGTCCAAAATATCGACATCCGAAGCATTGGAAAGTAGTTGACGTTCTTCTAAAAGAATGGTCAGTGTATCTACTGATGTCTTCAAGCTTCAAAAACTTCGCAATTTCTTTAGGTACATTTGAAATAGTGTGCTTTCCAATTACTTGATTAATACATTTACCTCTTTCAGAACGATACAATAAGCGCTCATCTAGAGGATTCCTTGGTCTCAGCTTAATATATTCCTGTAGAAATCTGAAATAAGGAACTGAGCCTTCATCGTTGGTTACTACAAAGTTTCTTTTAACTTTATTGTTAGACTCCACTATTTTTACTATAGCCACGTCATTTCTTATTTCTACATCACTTAGCTTCATTCTGTATATTTCGTCTGTCCGGCATGCCCCAGCCACTCCCATAATGGCCATTACTTTCATTGCTAAGTAACTTTGATCAGGCGCGTTAAATAAAAACTTTATGATTTCTTCTTTTTTAAAATTTTTTGACGTTTTTGCCTCATAACCATCGTTTTTCCATTTAATAAAAGCAACTAGTTTCTTAAACTCCAAAATATCTTGATTTTTGTTTACGGAAATTGTTAACTTGAACATGGAATATACAGACCAGAGGGTTGGTGGTGATAAAGATTCGGATTTTTCTTGAAAATACGCTAACATCACATTCTCGTCAATTCGCCCCACATTTTTTGTAGCAAGCCATTCAGAAAACGATTTATATGTTTGATGGTACCTCTCTTTAGATTTGTCTGCCAGAAGTGAGGCACACGCAAGGTCAGCTGCCTTTTGGAGGCCATTTTCATATTCATTTAACATTTTAAAATGGGAATGGATTTATACTAAATTAACAATTATGCGATACATAGAACAGTAGCAGAAAAATATAATACATTACACGATGCGAAAGGCCTTTCAAGTGTTCGGAGGTTTTAAATAGCCTCGGCTTCTGCCTCGGCCATTTAAAACCACCTCACACCAAAAAGTAAACATTCGCATCTTGTAATGTAAATAACTATTTTGCAAAAACAATCAATGTCATTTCTAACATAGTGCCAATGTCAAGTTTTTTTCCTAATTTAGAAAAAAACTAATGCTTACAGAACCTTCAAATATATTTCTAAATACGCTAAATACAGCTATATTTACGAACATATTACAAAAAAATATATACAGACTGTCCACGGGTGGGGTTAACATGAGGACAAATGGACCAAAAATTATATATTTTGAAAAAAAATCATTTTTTATAAAAATTCACGAAAAAAATGTTTATTTTGTAAACAGGATTTGCAAAAACTTAAAAAACATGATTTTTCTCCAAAACTAAACTACCTTTATTTTGCATTTTTAAGCAAAATATTATTTAGAAGTTTGCTAATAGTACCAAGTGTCTAATTTTATTCGTTTTTGTAATATTTGATTTTTTTTCAAAATACAGGGGTGCAATTAAATTAATTTTATTTTAACAATATAAACTCCTTAAACTTTTTAAAATTTGTTACAAGATTAGAGCCTTATCATACGTAGGTCAAGATCATAGATTATACAGGGTGATCAAAAAATAGTTTCAATTTTTAGAAAGTCAAATAGCAATATCTCTCTTATTTTAAATAGAACACCCTGTATTTTTTTACACCACATGATGACAAACCAAATGCTGTTTCAAATGGTGTATAGGTTGCCTATACCTACCTTTTATACTTTTTAAGTAAACTCCGTTTTAACATATTTTTATTCCAAATGTCTATTTAAATTTAAGTAGGCTGTGATACAGCTATGCCTATTTACTAAGCCGTTATTGCAAAATGTAAATTTGTTGGAAAAAAGCACAAAATTAAAAGATTTTGTATTATCTGCCACTATTTTTAAAATTCACAGAAAAAAATCATTAGTTGCTTATAATGCTACATCTAATAACATTTATTTCAGCTGAATGTGATAATGATAAAACTTGTGTTTTTAAACAATCCTAATAACGCCTCTGGTCAGTTATGACGACATTCTGTGACCTATAACTTGTTTCTTCCATTATCCATAATCACTGTGTCAAATTTTTAAAGCAACTATTCAGGTTGTCAGATGGTTTTTCCTGGAATATTTTTTAGGATTAACTCTAGACTAAAGTAAACCATTTTTTTCACATCTTACTAGTATTATATCATCTCGTTGTCGTAGAAGAAGGGTTTTTATTTAAAATCATTGAAATTTCTTTTAAACTGTTTAAAACACTAGTAATTAATAAATGGTCGTTGTTATTTTCTTAAGAAAAATATTAATGGCTGCTATGTCACAACCAACTTTAATTTAAATAAACATTTGGACTAAAAATTTGTAAAAACAGATTTTACTAAAAAGCACAAAAGATAGGTATAGGCAACCTATACACCATTTGAAAGAGTATTTTATTTGTCATCATGTGACGTAAAAAATACAGGGTGTTCCATTTAAAATAAGAGAGTTATGGCTATTTGATTTTCTGAAAAATTGAAATTATTTTTGATCACCCTGTTCAATATTTGATCTTGATTTGACCCACGTATGATATGGCAGACTTTTTCTAATCTTGTTACACATTTTAAAGTTTAAAGTATTAAAAGTGTTAAAGTAAAATCAATTTAATTTTACCTCTGCATTTTTCAAAAAATCAAATATCACAAAAACGAATAAAATTAGACACTTAGTACTATAAACAAACTTCAGTTATTTTTTAAAGCAAAATCTAAAACCATCATAAAATATAAGGTGTTCCATTTAAAAAAATATAACTATGATACGTCACACTTTTTTGAGACACCCTGTATAGACTAAAATAATTTTATACTGTGGTCTTATCCGACCTGTATATGTTCCAGTATTTAATTTTTTTAAAACCCCATGGTTATCCACCTACAGACCGTGTCGAATATGGTGGGCCAACCTGTATATAAAGTTTTTTATTATTTTTTATTGCATCTAGAAGTAGCCCTTAAAGTTTGTCGGATAAATTGTGAAACACCCTGTAGAGTATATCTTATAATCAACACTAACAAAACTGTATACATGAACTTCTTTATTAAAAATCCGTTACCATCAAATTTTGAAATAAATAATAGTATTAAATTTTCTGAAACAGCAAATTTTTAGGAAACATTTTTGACTCCACAATGTCTTTTAAAAATCACGTTGATTATGTCTGCGCAAAATTAAATTCGGCGTTTTATGCAATCCTTAACTTAAAAAATACACTGGACGAATCAGGATTGCTCTCTGTGTACTATTCACTGGCTTACAGCCATCTTTCGAATAATATTGTGTCCTGGGAGGTAGTAATGCGTCTGAGAGAGTCTTTGTGGCGCAAAAAGACTACTGAGGTTAATTTTTAATCTGAAACCGCGTGATAGCGGCAAACCTTTATTTATCCAGAAAAGAATCCACACTTTGCCATGTGTGTTTTATTTTTAAGTGCGTGACTTATGTAAATTCTAATATGGGACTATTTAGGAGACTCGGAGAGTTAAATCATTACAGCACTAGAAACAGGACTATTATAGATGTTCCTTTACACGTGACCTCCTTTTTCGAAAACTCTTCTTTTTACGGTTGTCTTACTCTCTACAACAAGCTTTCAAGAGATTTTAGAAATATGCATGGTGGTAAATTTAAGAATGCCGTTAGGCAATTTCTTATTGACAAGGCATTTTACTCGGTTGCAGAGTATATGCGACATTAGACAATTTTAATATTCTTTTTTATGTGTATATTAATACAAAATTTTAACTTTATTTATAGTAATTATTTATAGCTAAGGTTTCTGTTCATTTGTATTCTTTTTTTGTGTGTTTTTAACAATTACATTTTATATATTTATGTGTCTATGTATAGTTGTGTATATCTATATATTTTTTATAGTATTTATATTTATATTTATTTATATTGACGACCCCTTTTTACCTATTGTGCATTTTTAAAGTAATATATTCTATCTATCTATCTTCAACACATCTCAACAAAAAAAAAAACAGGTGGCGCCACTGTTAATCACTACCCTAGGCTTACCTACTAAAAACAATATTTCTCGGTAAAACAAAGTATTAACGCTTCATTTAAATTACTAATGCAAATATAATTATTGTTTTGATACGCAACGTTCATTATTTTAATTCAAACACAAAAATTGCATTCACCATTAATGCAGCGGGGGCTTAAATTAGCTTTATTTTCACGTTACTATTGGTTTAACTAACGAAGGGTGGATTTTTCAAAACGTATATTTCGATTTTATTTGGAAATAGCAAAAGCATTTAGCATTAAACGAACAGAAAATTTACATTTTTAGGCCGTAATGATCATACATTAAATTGTATACAGGGTGTATCAAAATGTTTTTACAAATATTCAAGGACAAAGTCTACATCAGAGAATATAAGAAAACGTTCATATAAACATGGTTTTTGACTCTTTGTTTGACCTCCGGACAGTGCGGACGTGCGTAGAGGACTACAAAGTTCTTCCCGGAGTGGCGGCTAGAGGTGTCGTACGAACGTTTTTTACCTTCGGGGATCAAGGAAAGATTCACGCTAAATTGACGGCATCTTTCTTCTGGATCTAAGCGCTGTGAGCGAAGATTCCTATAAGCTGATGGTATCCTATTTGGTGGTGAACACGACGTATTTCTCAAATGGCGGGAAATAGATGGGCGTGCCATAGGAACTGTCAGTAATGAAAGTGAAGGTTATACGTAACACCAGTAGCAGATCTTGGTTTAACAGCCGACCATTTATGCATTGCATCGATTGTTGAATTATTTGGTTTCTTTTTGGAATTTCTGGAAGCTACGAGCTCGATTATCCAGATTTTCCGCCGACGAAGCCCTGGAAAGCATAGTCCGGAAGGGGGAGAGTGGTGGATTGGACCTGCATTGACCTGTTAATTGACCCACTATTATTTTTTCTGCCTTCCGGTTGTAATTCAGAAGGTCTTTCGTAAATTCTTGCGAGTAAGCCTTAATGAATACTTTCGCTTGACGCGGTCCTGGTGTTCCTATCCACGAGTCTTGGAATTCCCTCATGACCAATGATCTAATAGATGACCTTACTTGGTATGACTGAATACGATAGTAGGGCTTGGGACCTTCCATCGCCCTGCCAGCACCTTCCCTTGCCAGTTTATCAGCGTCCTCATTGACTTGTGTCCTGGTACCCAAGCAATGGTTAGCTTGTTGGACGCACCCACCTCTTCAGAGCAATTACACAGTCCCGCCAGGGCAGTATTATCCATTAGGCTGACTAGGCTACAGCCTAGGGCGCCATGAAAAAAAGGCGCTAGACAGGGGAGTAATAGGTGCTAGATAGGGGAGTTTTTTTAAATGTTGGTGACTAATTTCTTATTTCTCTGTGAATAAGGTGTGCTTTGGATAAAATAGGCGAATAGACGGGAAAAGGAGGGAATGACCTTTTTTTGCTCTTGAAAAAGTTTTTTCTAGAAAATAGGCGCTCTGGGAATTGTAGCCTACGGCGCCTCAAACAGTTAATACGGCTCTGAGTCCCGCACCAGCTTTGAGCTGATTTTGCATGACTTAGGGTTACTAGGACGCTAAAATGGCTAATGTCCAAATGTCCAAGCCGAAAAGATCACGCTAAAACGGCAACGTCCAAACGTCCTGGACCCAAATTGTATTATATTGAATCAATAACTTTTATATTTAAACCCAATAACCATCCTTAAGTTTTATTATGACTAAACTGCTAACAATAATGAGCAAATTTTATAGTAACAGTACAAATCGTTTGACGCAAAATCACAAGCATAGCCAGACTGCACGACGCCATTTCGTTGTGAAATAAGTGCGGCAAAAAGCCAAGGTTAAAATTAATTATGATTCTATGAAAACTATCAGGAAATACATGTAAATGATCATGTTTAGCTGTTCGCCGAACGTGTATTTTTTGTAAATGTTGTAATAAATATTCCTTTAAGCAATTAGGATAATTAGCTGCATTTATACATCAAAGAGACCGCGACGATGGTAATTTAAACTATTTTTTTATTTTTACTTACGCGAATTTTTATCATGGGTTTTCGTTTTCGTTATGGTGTTTTTTTGGTTATGGGAAAATTTGCGTTTGTGTGATAAGACTGAAGGATAAGCCGTAGTCAGCCACGTGGGTGTAAAAGTCCACTGTTTCGCATAATCCGTTATCGTCGTTGTCATGACTAATCAGGGTTAAGGCTATCTATTCTATTCTATTTCTATTTTTTTTCTTGGTTTTGGTCCCTTCAGGTCTAATCCACCACTCTCCCCCTTCCGGACTATGCTTTCCAGGGCTTCGTCGGCGGAAAATCTGGATAATCGAGCTCGTAGCTCCCAGAAATTCCAAAAGAAAACAAATAATTCAACAATCGATGCAATGCATAAATTGTCGGCTGTCAAACCAAGATCTGTTACTGGTGTTACGTATAACCTTCACTTTCACTACTGACAGTTCCCATGGCACGCCCATCTATTTCCCGCCATTTGAGAAATACCTCGTGTTCACCAACAAACAGGATACCATCAGCTTATAGGAATCTTCGCTCACAGCGCTTAGATCCAGAAGAAAGATGCCGTCAATTTGGCGTGAATCTTTCCTTGATCCCCGAAGGTAAAAAACGTTCGTACGACACCTCTAGCCGCCACTCCGGGAAGAACTTTTGTAGTCCTCTACGCACGTCCGCACTGTCCGGAGGTCAAACAAAGAGTCTTAAGGCTATCTAGAAATACCTTTTTTATTTCCTTATTATACAGGGGTCAAAATATCGGCTGCAGGTCACTTGCGTCCCATCCTTAGAAACTCTTAGCACGTATAGCCCACCTACGTCCTGCGGTAAGGGTATGACCCATTTGCGTCCCGCCGCACCAACTTGTTTTTTCTGTTTTGGTCACCTTGACAAAAATGCATAATAATTTCCTTTTGTTTAGTACCCTAAAGGTCAAAATGGAATTTCTAAGTAGTTTTAAGTATTCTTGGGTTAAATTAAGAAATTAAAAAAAAAAGATTTTACGTACCAGAACTAACCATGACCTCCACCTTAACTCCGGATTTAAAAAGTGTAGCTGCGTAGCTACAGGTGTTGGAGCCCGGAGCGAAAAGTACAATACTATTTTAATAAATGAATGTTTTTTTCTGAAAAAAAAAATGTGAGGGAAAAAAAAGGTCCATACCTTTAAACGGGGGCCTTTCTGACTATATGCTACCTCTTCCTTCACCTTTTTTCTTCAAAAAAAATAAAATACCTTTTTTTTCTATTAAAAAACCTTTTTGGGGACCCCTTTCAACTGGGGGCCCGGGGCGGACGGCGCCCCTCGCTGCGCTAGTGACTAAGGATTAATGATGACGCCATATAAAAATAATATTCGAGAGATGGTCGAATTTACGACACATACACAGCGTTTAAATTAGAAGAAGAAAAATATTCGTCCTAAACTGTTTCAAAAAATTATACAAAACGTGATCATAGGGTCCATAAGGCATGTTTATACAGGGTGTATTTAAAAGGTCTGTACAAAATGCCCCCTTGGCTGGATATAGGGTATTAAAGTTCCTATTTAGTCTTACTTATCTTTTTTTTCTAGAATTTTTGACGTGACAACCAGGGCCGTATTAACTGTTTGAGGCGCCTTAGGCTAGAATTCTCGGAGCGCCTATTTTTCACCAAAAAAATTAAAATGAAAAAAAAGGTCCTTTCCTATGTAGCACCTATTTTCAGTGCCAGGCGCCTTACTTCGCTACCCAAAATAAAATTTGATGACCAAAAAAAAGGTCATTCCCCATAAACTCCTCTGTCTAGCGCCTATTACTCCCCTGTATGGCGCCTATTTTTTCACGGCGCCCTAGGCTGTAGCCCAGTCAGCCTAATGAACAATAGGGCCCTGGTGACAACGCCTTATAATCTCGATGGACCCGGCTGCACACCATCAAGAAACATGACTCATGCGGCGTTACCTCGCGCGTTCCCTTAAATGCTTAAAGTGCAAGCGAGAGCGCGGAACGCGCGACAAAGAGGCACAATCTCCGCGTCGTTCGATATCTGTTTCTCTCCTACTTGTACTGAGCGTGCTCTGAAAAGTGAATGTGGTGTCAATTGTTTATAGCAACGATAATTGCGGCGATAAAGGTAATGATTCTTTCGACGTTGTCACGTTCAACTATCGTCAGTAAACCGATTTTGCTGACAACCGATTTTTTTACGAAATCTTTTTTTTTTCTTTGGACAAACCACGAAGGTTAAAAGCCTAAATACTAACGTACCGTGGGTGTCTTAAGCGAGTTAAGAGGGAGTTTGTTGACACGGGACTTAAATACTTGAAGATTTGGGGGAAGGAAAAGACCTCCGCGGGCAGCAGGTTCCACAATCTAGAAACTCTAGGGATAAAAGAACGAACAAAGTGAGAAGTTCGGGGCCTGTCCAGTTGGACCGTATAGGGATACATACGCGCGGAACCACGAGTTTCTCTGTTGGGAACCGTAAGTCGAGGAACTATACTGGACAATTCTTCAGAGCAGAAGCCATGGAAGTACCTATAAAAAGCGATAAATCCCCCACAGCCCGACGATGGGCAAGAGAGGGAAGCCTTTCTGTAAGTGAAGGATCATTAATGAGACGAATAGCTCTTCTTTGAATAGAATCAAGCATGCTTAGGGTTGTGGGGGACGCCATGCCCCAGATATGGGAACAATATTCCAAGGGAGGTCGGATTTGGGACACATATAAAGTGTATAAATTGGAAGCGGAAAAATACTTTTGGCTCGAAAGAGAAATCCAAGCTTTTTTGAATCTGCCGTGGCTATAGATACAATGTGTTAGCCAGTTAAGGTTACTTTTAAATGTGACGCCTACAAGATTGAAGGTGTCTTTGCTCTGTAAAACTTGGCCGCTCAATTGTAGAGGATGAGTATTTGATGACGCGACAAGAAACATGATTGTGTTTTGGATGCATTAAAATGGATGAGATTTTTGGCGCCCCAATCCAATATTAAATTAAGATCCTGCGAAAGAGATATTACATAGCTCTGCGTTTGTTTTCCAAGTCAGGTTTAGTGATGGGTTTAGGAACCTGAAAACTGGAGTGAAGGGTACTATCGTCGGCGAAACTATGACTGGAATTAGCTGTGGACGAGAGAAGGTCGTTGATGTAAAGAAGAAACTTTGCAGACAACCGTTTTTTTTTTTACGAAATCCAATTCTTTAGGCTGAGGAATCAAAATCAGCTTTGTTTTTATTGTAAAAAAGGGAGCCACCTGAAATAATATATTTTTGCGTTTTAGTTTTTTCCCAATTAACCAAAACAATACGTATTTTAGTTCATTATATTTAATATGGTTTAAAGTGCGTCATAAAATAGGTTTTTAGTTTAAAAAAATAGATTTTATTATTTTATTTTTCATAAAGAACTAATGAGCTATTTACATTTGACGTGCAGTTAAGTGTAGTTTTAACGACCCATGTGGGTTTTTTTTTAATTGGATACGATTACCCAGATAGTTTTATCGCAGAAAAGGGTTGTGACAATGTATTTACTGGTCTTTAATTATAACTTTAAATGATAAATTTAAATGGTTTAAAGGATAATACGTAACATAATACGCGCTTATAATAACGTTCATTAAGTTTGTAACGAAATATTGCGGTAATTGGTATAATTATTATTATACAGGGTATCCAGTACTAACAAACATTAAGGTGTGATTCTACAATAAAAAATATGAAATAAACATCATATAAGGCCTTCTTAAATAAATTTTAATGTTTGCTCCTTTAGACTTCTTCGGGACGTATTCTTTCGATAACTTTTAAAAAGTATGAGACGATGTATAGCGAAATGTCTATATTTTCATAGACCATCAACGTAGACGCAGAGTGGAGATACTTGGTCAGAAAGAGTTCGGACTCTACTTTCCGACGAATGTAATAGTTTGTTAAAACGCTGTAATGATATTAAAATAAAATCAAATAACTACCGGATTCCTGAAAATATGCCATTAAAACGGTTTCGGTCATTTGAAGAATTTACGTTCGCATCTTTCCAAATACAAATATGCTATACTCATGATCATACTGTACCTAGTTTAACTGGCAATTTTCAGGTCTTTAACGTACTTTTCTCTATATTTTATTGAAATTTCTTCCATTTTGAGCAAATCGTTAAATAAAATGCCAACTGACTAACTGATTGATATACATCAAAGTCAAACTTAACACCAGTCATTATCTACTTACGTATACAGGTACAGGTGCAACTTATTTTTATATTGCGAATAAATAATGTAATTAGTCTGGAGGATTCCATTAGTTAAATATCTAAAAATCCGGCACCCATGGTACCCAGTTATTAGACTCCAAATAAGCCTCTATAGGCTGTTTTAGATACAATTGTCCCTGGACCAGTAATTAAATGGAGTTCATGATAAGAACACTTTTAAAATCTTTTAGGGGGTTTCTTTTGACGAGTTTATCACGAATATTTAAACCGCCATGTATGAAAGCGGTGCTTTAACCCAGCCTGACAATATCACTGTTTTTGTCGGACAAGTTTACCACACTGTTTAACATTCAATTTTTAAACAATGTGCCAAAAATCTTAAGGGTAATAGACGCGTAACTACTCGACATATGTATATAATTCTTATGGTTTCATGACTGTAACCCCAACCTTTAAAAAAAAATATATTTAAAAATTGCAAGTAAAACATTGTGCTATACTTGTCCAACAAAAAAGTGACGCATTTGCCCAGTCCGACACCCGAATCATTTGTCATTGACAGGCTGGGTTAAAGCGCCGCTTCCATATAAATAATCGTGGTAGACTCATCAAAAGAAACCCTTCTAAAAGGTTTTTAAAGTGTCCTTATTAGGAGAAAACATTTTGGTGTCAAAATGTATAAGTTTTTCTTACTTAGGCTATTAAAAGCTTTTTATTCCATCCTTGTATTTTGACCCCTACGAGTGTCCTACGAAGCCGGGTTATTTAAAACCTCCGAACATCGAAAGCGTCTTTGCGCATCGTGTAATGTATTATATTTTTTCTGCTACTGTTCTATGTATCTCATAATTTAATAATCATTAACATCGTTTTAATAGAAACATCAGAAATTTTGAAATTTTTACCTGTTCAAAATTAATCCATAGCAACACATTTATTGTTGATATTTGTCTGTCATCAGCACTTTGTCAGATATTGAATTGTTGTAAATTTAGCATAAACTGATCTCATTTTAAAATGTTAAATGAATATGAAGTCTTCTTCTGTTGCGGAGGGATATATTGCTGAATCCTATAGTAATAAGGTGGAAATTTCAAAGAAGATTTGCCACACGAAATTCCTACCAAATATTTCCTCTAATGAAGTAACAGTGAAAAATATGAATATTAACGTAGTTAAAGGTGATAACGATACCCCAACAACAACAAATTCTAAAAACTTTAAGTTCAAGTATTATTCTCCAATTTCTTTTTGCTACTGCTCAAATTGCACAATTACTTTTAATGTATTTTTTAAAATATTTGTAAAAAACTAAAGTTAATAATTGTCTTAGGACAACCTGTATATTTAGAGAAATCATATTAGTTTCACACAAAGAAAGTTTTTAGCTTATTTCAGTTACCATAGCGTTGAATGAGACCTAACGGTTAATTAGATCGTTTAAGATATTTTAGGTCTTTAAAAATTCACCCAAATATTTTAATATGCAACACCTGCGCATGCAATGTATTTTTGCAAAAATATGAAAATACCTGACGACGGATATTTTACCAAATAATTAGCTTTGTTTTACGCTTTTTAATAAAAGCAAAGTTGCCCACAGTATTAATAGCCTCATAAAATTTCCTTAACGAAAATTATTTAGAGCTACTATTTTGAAAAATAGGTATTTTGTTAAAATAGGAGGCCAAGTCGAAAGTTAGAAAAATTACAAAATTCTCGAAATAACGCAATGCAAGATCAGCTCCAAGCTGGTGCGAGACTGCGTAATTGCCTTGAAAGAGTTGGGTGCGTCCAACAAGCTAACTATTGCCTGGGTACCAAGACAAAAGTTAATGAGGAAGCTGATAAACTGGCAAGGGAAGGTGCTGGCAGGGCAATGGAAGGTCCCAAGCCCTACTTTGGTATTATAAACGTAATTTTCTCGAAAACCCCAAAAGATAGGTTATATTTATATTAAAGAATTATTATCAGGAATAAATAGTAGAATCTAAATATTAAAATATATATAGGGTGATCCATTAAAATTAGTAGGGTTATCATATAGGAAGTTCAGAATGTACAGCACTTCCGGTTAAAGAGGAAGTAGTATTGTAATGACTTTAGAAGATCAAGTCAAAAAAACAACTTAAGAATTTTAAATATTTGTGATGTTCTTTTTTCTTATAAACTTGCATATTGTGCGGTTGTCTGGACATATTCAAACGCCATTTTTTCTAAAACCGAAAGAGTAAGGATATAGATTTATTAAATATATTATATTAGGAATGACTTGTAGCAAATAAATCCTAAATATACGGGGTGTATTATTTAAATAACAAAGTTTATGTCACTTCCGGTTAAACCGGCATCTAGTGACACAATATAACATGCAAAAATTTGAAAGGTATACGTTATCACCGAAGGAAATAAAATGCTGGATAGTTATTTTGTTGTCACCCGGTATAATATTTTGTTATTATTGTGAAAATCGTAAATCTTTGATGCCATATTTTTTCTTGCACCCAAATAAAACTCTTAATTGCCAGGCTACATTATTTTACAGGAGAAATATTGAATTTTAAAATGGTAAAAAAACATATGTACATGGTGTTTCATTTAAAATAAGTTGCCTTTTATCGAAAAATCGGCTACTTTTTAAAAATCTATGGCTTTCTACGCAAACCGCATTATGATAACTGTATTTATTACAACTAAAAAGTAAATATTAAAAAAATGTATAGTCTGTTTGAAAATGCGAGAGAGTAATAAATATTTGACGCTCTTTTCAGAGGCGTGCGATAAATATTTATTTTAGGCGTGCAATAGATATTTTTATTTACAACCTTTTATACACTAGCGGAAAAATTAAAGAATACAAAAAAGTCCCAATTTTTTTACCTTTTTCAAGTGGCTGTATTTCGCTTAAAAAATGTTGTACTGAAATTTTAAAAAAGCATTTAAAAGCTTGAAGTCTCTAGTTTTAAGATCCCACAGTGAAAACATTTTTTATGCAACTTCTACCGCGCAATCCTAATAAAGACCAAAAAGACTTTATTTTTAAAAATTTTGTGTTTTTTTATGTTTGACCTCCGGACAGTGCGGACGTGCGTAGAGGACTACAAAGTTCTTCCCGGAGTGGCGGTTAGAGGTGCCGTACGGACGTTTTTACCTTCGGGGATCAAGGAAAGATTCACGCTAAATTGACGGCATCTTTCTTCTGGATCTAAGCGCTGTAAGCGAAGATTCTTATAAGCTGATGGTAGCCTGTTTGGTGGTGAACACGGGCGAGAAATAGATGGGCGTGCCATGGGAACTGTCAGTAGTGAAAGTGAAGGTTATACGTAACACCAGTAGCAGATCTGGGTTTGACTGCCGATAATTTATGCATTGCATCGATTATAGAATTATTTTTGTTTTCTTTTTGAAATTGCTGGAAGCTACGAGCTCGATTATCCAGATTTTCCGCCGACGAAGCCCTGGAAAGCATAATCCGGAAGGGGAGATTGGACCTGAAGGGACCAAAACCAAGAAAAAAAATAGAATAGAATAGAACAAATAGTATCCATTTGTACTACTAAACTAAATTTAAAAACTTAATAAAAACGATTATGCAAGACATACGGAATTAAAATATTTTATGGCACTAATTACGAAACCGAAATTACTTTGCAGTTTTTAACTGACATATTCCGACTTCGGAACATTCCATATGTGCAGCATGTGTGTTTAATGACCCAAAAATTACGGCTTTATCAATATTTCAGTGTTAGAATTTTATAATTTAATAGTAAATATTTGTTTTGCAGCTGGTATTAACATTTTAACACGACAGGGGCCGACAATAAACTTAAATTGAATTGTACAAAAGTGGTGGCGATAATTTTACATATTATGGCTTTTTATTTAAATATTGCCATGACAAACTAATGTGTGAACATGCTTGAATAATTTAATGATAATAATATAATGTAGTCTAGTGGTTTTGTGTTTACTGCGTCAAATAAAAACTATTTTAATATCAATTTGATTTTAAAGTCTGATATTTTAAAATAAAAATTGTGTAGACAGAAAAGGGTATCTCCCCACCTCAGCCTAAGCTACTGGCAAAACGTCTTCCTGCTCCTACCTTGATAAAACTCACATGATGGAATTTCAGCGAAATTTCACACCACTGTTTTTTGACCAATCAAATGTGTAGTTTTGGTTGCATTACCATGACAACACAAGTATTTATCGAAAAAAATTCTCCTGTCTGGGGTACCCTGGAGCGAATTATAGTGGAAATTTTTTGACATAATCATTGAATTTGTTTTAACGTCATGTCTGTCATTCACACACATATTTAAAGAAAATGTTATTTTTGTACCAGTTGTAGTATTTCAGACATAACATAATATAAAATAATGTAAGGTTTTAAGACCCTAAATGACAATTTTATACAACTAGAGTTAGTAAAATAATATCATAAGACTAAAGTACTAGACTTAAGTGAAGAGCAAACGAAATCAAGGTATGGGTCTAAAAAAATTAAAATAAACTATTTTTACCAACTGTAGTAATACAAAGTATATATAATATAAAAGAATAAACAATGATAAGCTCTAAAATTACATATATTTGCAACTACAATTGGTAAAATGGAAAATATTTATTTTATAGTAAAATTTTAAAGCTCTTGTCAAAGTTACAAATATTAATTTAAAAGAATATTATTTAACACAAACTTAGTGTGAAATTTTCTTACCGAATACCACACGTGCTTATTCCTGGAAATTTTTTCTCGGCCACGAATATTTTAAGAAAATTCTTAATTTACCTTGTTTTAATACAATACAATAAATGTTCTGAAATAGTCTTGTCTAATATCATTCGAGACAAGAATTTTTAGGCAAAATATTTCTCTTGTTTTATTCATGTTTACGCTTTTTGGTATTTTCGTTAATGATATTTATTTATTTGTGAATGTCATTTTAAAGCAACAAATTTTGTTGGCAAAATTTTCTATTTTGTAATATTACACACGATAAAATACAACTAATTACGGAAAGATCAAAAAGCAAAAATCTCAAATTCAAGTTCCGATTTTGTGAAAATTCGGGTAATCCAGAAAATTGTGCAAAAGTTTATTGTTCATTTAGATATTTAAACAAACTTTTTTTATTACAAAAATCACTTCTTAAACAGACAGAGAAGCAAAGAACTGCAGGTACCACCCTTTACAACATAAACAAGAATAATTCGCCGCCCTAA
Source organism: Listronotus bonariensis (assembly GCA_014170235.1). NCBI lineage: Eukaryota > Metazoa > Arthropoda > Insecta > Coleoptera > Curculionidae > Listronotus > Listronotus bonariensis. Next base: position 7,059 of record JACEGR010008434.1, on the reverse strand, counting down.
AAACCTATTAAAAACCAAGTTTAAAAAAAAAAATTGACACCCCGGTCTCGCCAACGATCGACTGTTCGACTAAGGTAAATTGTCTTTAATCCTATTATAGCCCAAGAAATTTGTGGTAGCGTTTTGTACAGACTTTTAGACACACCCTGTATACTACTGAACCGGTCTAAATAATCAACAAAATACGTAAATATACCCAATTGCAAATTTGGTTTAAAATATGCAGTTGTGCCCCAAGGTTAGTTTATATTTATAAGGTTGCGACACATCCTCAACTTTTAGGCGGTTCGAGATCGGGGACGCAAGGAAGGGCACTCTACGGAAAAAAGTTGGCAAGACTGGGTAAAATCAAAGCTGATGATCAATCCAGTGGCGTCTAGAATTTGCGCATTTCATTTTGCATTGTTTTGGAAGTGATATTTATTGAAAGATGTAATTCTAAATGTTTTTTATTTAAAGTAAAAGAATTTACAACTTAATAATAATCAAAAACTGTTGTGTAAACGGTTGTTCTACTAATACAATAAACTGTATATCTCCGGCACTGAACAACATGGCCGAAAAATGGGAGATGTGACGTCATAACACGTCAAAGCAATATGGCCGAATGTCGCGACCCTATATAGACCGACTTTGGTGTACCCATTATAATAATTTTCAAACACACCTTGTACTTGTAATAAATAAGCATAAAAACGACAAAGAACAATTTAAAAAGATATATTAAAAAAAACTAAAACAATTATAATATCGTGTATAATGTTAATTGGGGGCCATAAATTACCGATATCACTTTTTACTAAATAATTAGGTATATCTAAGTCACTTTGTGAATTATGAAAAGTTACTACAAAGAAGTTTCGATAAGATAGTATTAATTAAAAAGCAACTTATATGCTAATAAACCTAAAAACATGTACCTACGAAAAAACGTTATTTATTTATAATGGTTTCCATTAGAAAGAGATAAGAGCTAGCCAAGGACATATTAATTTTGGTCATGGAAAGTCCTAATTATGGTAGGAAAACCCAAGAGGGGGATTTTGGGATTTACTACAGCGTGGCAGATTAATATACCGGAGGATCGGACTCTAATAATATAAAGATTTATAATTTATTGTTTATTTTAGTAGGCATAATCTTAAAATTACATTAAGAAATTAAATATATGCAAAGTTTTAATAATTATACATAAATTTATAACTATATTATCTATACGTAATTACATTTTTATCTAAATATCTAAATCTAATTCGGTTTCACTATCACAGTCATCGTTGAGATTAATTACAATACGATTTATGTTGTTTTGTACAGAAATGTAACGAGTCCTCAATTTTTATAATGTGCTGTACTGAATTTTTCCAGCTCTCAACTGGTATATTAGTAATTACATTTTTTATCAAATTTATAACAGTGGGACTTAAAGTAGGTGTAACATTTTCTGCTTTAATCTTTGATTTTACTTGGTTCCACACATGTTCTATGGGGTTAAACATACAGTGATACGGAGGAAGACGTAAGACAGTATGCCCAGCCTGTTCAGCCAAATTGTCACATACATATTGTTGTTTAATTGCATACGAATTTAGGACTTGCTCTTTTTGTAACTGAATTCAAAATAATTATTATTTTCTAACAAATATTCCTGGATTTCAGTTTTTGAACTTGATGAAGCTGGTGCTTTGTGTAGCAGACGGCTGTGGTAGCTTGCGTTATCCATGACAATAACACTGTTGTTTGGAATATTTTTTAAAAGATAATTTTGAAACCAGTTTTCCAAAAGTTCTGCGCTTGTATCCTCATGATGATACAAGCTAGAATCCTTAATATTCTTTGCAGACAACAGCAAGCAGTTTGGGATATATCCGTCTTCTGAACCAGGGTGTATTATGGTAATGAGTTTTCCTTTATTTGAAGGTGCTTTCGTCTGACAGTTTTGACTGGAATCCACCCATCCTTTGGATACTGTGTCGTGTGTATCGAACCATGTTTCATCGAGGTAAATTATGGATCTGTTTTCTAACCTATATCTTTTAATTTCTTGAAGGTAATTAAATCTCCAAGTGCGTAATCTGTGCGATTCCATTACTACTGGTCTTTTGTCTATTTTGCGATATTATACCCGATTAAGTATTTTCACCAAATATGAGCCCCGTATACAGGCTTGATCGAAAAAAATAAGAGTACCTATATCGATCAGAAATTTTTGAGCTCGTCAGATTAAGATATTGTGATTAATTTATATGCTAAATAGTGTATATTCGACTGAACCATAGATAACCTACATTTAGATCCGCAGTGGCAAGAAGCATTTTTCGGATTTTTACGACCTCGCGCAGTAAACAGATGAATGGGTGGACGAACATGCGCACCTAAAAGCCGTGGCAAAATATAAACACCGGCACCCCGTACCCTTCGTCCGCGGTATGACCGTGACGCTCATTAGATACCGTTCTTCGAACAGAAAATCAGGACGCCGCGCCGTCGACAAATTCTTTTCGATAATGGGGATAGTCTGTTTGGCGCCAGTTGCGTTTACCCTCAACTTGCTTGCGCACAAACCGGTTTTTTCGTCCATGAAATGCAACTTTTGTTTCGCGCAGGTTATACCATTGGCAATCCATCGAGATCAGTGGACTGAACTGATTACTTGAGACTGACGGAAAGAAAGCGGAGACTCAAGCAGCAAGCTGACGTCTTATTGACGTCTCTTTTTGGTCATTTTTGATCAGCAAAGATGTCATAAGATGACGACAAAATGTTATTATAAATTTACACCCCTTAACATTATTATTTTTTATTGTACAAAATAAACTAAAATGTCAGCTTGTTTGGTTAATTCGATAGTATTCTAATCAGTAATCCGATGAATATTATCTCATATGATATACAGGGTACAACAATAGGTATAATTTTTTTAAATGGAATACCCTGAATATTATATCACCACCAAAAAAATCTTTTAAAATGTTAAAAAAAATACTACATTTGATATGTCTGTCTCAATTAGTTTCGGAAATATGACCATCCAAATCTAAAAATAATTTTAAATTATTCTTAGAAGCTTAATAGAGATACATCTTCCCAACTTTTTTATTTTTTTAACGTATAAAATAAATAAAAACACTGTTTTGTTGGGTAGATTCTGTAGAATCCATATCTTTCATCAGAATGCTTTTATCTTTTAGGACAAACAGTGTAGAACAAAACATATTAACTTTTAAAATGGAAAACCTTGTAAATTATAAAAAATCTTGTATCTGTCCTTACACTCAGAAGTAGCCAAAAGTAGGAAGGCAATTGTAAGTACAAAAACTGATAAAGAAAAAGGTAAAAAATCTTTGACAAAAGTAGTGAGACTTCGCAAGACTGCATCGGAAACACAACAATAGCTCTCATTATTTAAACTCTTTTACTTTTTTAGTAAACAATGCTAATAATAAACTAAGTAGATTAAATGTTGTTTATTTATGTTTACTTAAAATACATTTTCAAGTTTCTTATTACCGCAATAGAAGTCGTCATATCCTTTTATAATTTTGCGTACTTGTAGTTTGGAGTATCTTCTTTGAAATACACAGCATGACCCATTAAAATTTAAAAGTTGCTTTTTGGCCAAAATAATGGATTTCTATCCCATAGTGTATCGGCGCGTCGCTGTAAAGGATAGCGGAGCCTTTCTATAAAATAGTCCGATTGCAGGCGGCCTTTTTTATGTTTTTTTGTATTATTTTCAAAGGGTACCGAATTTGCGCTTTTAAAATGTTCTTACTATACCTTTCTTGATGAAGTCTCAAACATCTTAAGGCATTTACTTTGCCCGGACTTCCCCTACTAACTCTATTTGTTTGCAATTATCGCCCCATTCGTGCGTTTGCATTGCTAAAAAAGATAATTAATTTACTATGGTAATTAATACTTTCTCACCAACACGTGTTTATCGGTTTGCATTTTTCCTTACGTTAGTATAACAAAAAGTGTCAACATATAGATATATTTGTTTTTTTATTTATTACGGACTAACCTGTATAAATTAGTCACGCTTTTTGCTTGACATGTTTCGCTTTTCATTGTAACAGTTATCACGAAACATGATTCATTGCCAACCGTATTAGGGAAAAATATTTATCGTGGAAATGGCTGGAATTTGTTTAAAATCGACGACAACAAATAATTCAAGGAATATACAAGGATACCAAAGGGACTAGTTTACAGGGAAATAATAATCAATTTTTGCACGTAACAAAGAAAATTGATCGGTTCATAGTTCAATAATTACATATTTTTTTAGAACCAGAACTCACAAACAAGAATTACTTATAATTTTTATTAATATACTCCTTTTTAACACGCTTTTATTAACTTGGGTTGTAACTATCTATCCATCTATCTATCCATCTATCTATCCATCTATGAATGTAACGGAATCTTTGAGCCTAATTTTAACCAACTTCCAGCTATTCGATTTCTTTGAAACTTTGCACACGTATTAAGGACCCATGACAATGCAATAATCTGCAAACAGTATCCCGTTATCCTGGTTTGGATCGCCAGGAAAAAAAAATCCATTATATTATTATAACCACTGCTTGATACCACCAAGTGTCATCTGTCACCTGTACGTCCCAGTGGTACCAACCACCGGCCATTTCAAGAGTTCGATCTGAATCGATTTTACTCAAATTTTATATTAGGTTATTTTCAGAAAGTCCATCTGAAAAACTTTGCTACTCTTGACAAAATGGCGAAAAAATTTTTAGTGGGTTGCCATCTGTTGGCAACATTCCAAACTTTTATACATACATAAATGCATATCGAACTAAAAATGAAAAATAAATAATAGTTTAAAAAAACTAAAAAACACGCTTTTATATGCAACCGAACTAAAAATTAGAAAATAATTTTTCATTAAAAAAAATATTGTCACTTCATAGTAAAGCGTGGGGTGCATTTTACTATTTTTTCATAACTTTTCCATCATAGATATTGGCAAATATAATAATTATAACATTTAATATATTAAGCACCCCACGCTTTTTACTATGAAGTGACAATATTTTTTTAATGAAAAATTATTTTCTAATTTTTAGTTCGGTTGCATATAAAAGCGTGTTTTTTTGGTTTTTAAACTATTGGCTATTATGGTGTCTTTAGTACTCGCAATATATGTGTGAAAGGACCTCTTCGGTCTAGGTCCCAAAATAAAAATCTAGGCATTGACAAAATAAATTAAATCATTTTATATATTAATACTAAATAGGAAAAAAAATGGCTTTTTAATGTTTCAATAATTATTAGAGCATTACTCTGCAATTGTTTCGCTTTTCTAGGCCTTCATCAAGAGTACTTCGTATACTAAATTTAAAAAAAATATATATATTTACAAACAGAACCATTTAACACGTTTTTCCCAAAAAGGTCTATAAAATATTATTAGGGGTTTTTATTATGCGGCCCAGATGTGGTAATAAATTTATTTATAATTGGCATATCTGCGAAATTTATTTGATCATTGGTAGAAAAAGTTGTATGGCCTATAAGTGATTTTTTAATTTCTAGTTGTTCATATAAATTTAATTTTTACCTTTGTTTTCTCTATGGAGTAGTTTAACATTATTAAGATCTATAAAGTGGTTTTGTTCTATACAATGTGTTGAAATGCCTGTGTTTTTAAACCATTTAAAATTGATGTTTTGTGTTCTTTTATTCTGTTTTTATGCTCCTTCCACTTTGACCAATATATTCCGCATTACAGTCTGCGCAATTAACTTTATAAACCCCTGACATATCTAATTTTTCTGTTTTGTCTTTATTGTTAACTAATAATCTACCTAGCTTATTCTTATTTACAGACACAGTTTTACAGCCTAACTTACCTAGCCTACTGGATACATTATTGCTGATGTTTGGTATATAATTGATAAACTTAAAATTATTGTTTTTTGGTTCTGTAATACTATAAAACTCTTTAGCAATTAACTTTTGTTTTTTCTTTGTTAACAATTTATCAATAAGTGATTCTTTATATCCGTTGTTTCTTGCTATTTGTTTAATAATGCAGAGTTCTTTGTTAAAATTTGATTGACTTAATGGGAAAGTGACAAGTCTGTGAATTAAACTATGAAAAGAAGATAATTTTATTTTCCATGATTGGTTCGATGCGTAATTTATTACCGTGTCTGTCGTCGTTGGTTTTCTGTAAATATCGAATTCAATGTGGTTGTCAATATTCTTAATGTTTATATTCAAAAAATGTATCTCATTTTCATTTCCTTTTCCATAGTGAACTGAATGTTGCTATTTATTGAGTTTAGAAAATTTAAAAACTTATCTAAATTTCTCTCTCTCTCTCTATTCCAAATGCAAAAACATCGTCTACATATATTTTCCAATATTTTTTTCCTATTTAGTATTAATATTTAAAAAATGTTTCACAAGAAACCAACTGCGGATACAATTCAGTGTATTAAATAATCATATTACTTTTTTAAGATTAAAAATCATAATCAAAAGGATTTCTTTTGACGAATCTCCCACGAATATTCATACGGCGACATATGAAAACGGTATGTTAAGCCAGCCCGGGAATGTCAAATGTTTCGGATGTAGGACTGGGCGAACGCGTCACGGAAACCCGGCTAATCCGATACCCGAAACATGTATGTGAGCCTTATGGTTTTAGGACTGTAACTCTTACCATTTTTGGCATAATGTTTAACAATTGCAAGTTAAACATTCTGGTAAACTTATCCGACAAAAAAGTGACGCGTTCGCCCAGTCCGACACCCGAAATATTGTCAGGCTGGGTTAAAGCGCCGCTTCCATATATGGCGGTATAAATATTCGTGGTAAACTCGTTAAAACAACCCCCATAAAAAGATTTTAAAAGTGTTCTTATTACGAAATCTATTTTATTACTGGTCCAGGGACCATGAAGCAGCCTAAAGAGGCATGTTAAAATATTCGGTAATTTTCTAGAAACCTGCGGCAACTCAGATTTTGACGAAATTTGGTATACAGGGGTTTTTAGGGCGCTGATCACGAATCTAAATGAAT
>JACEGR010008433.1:0-37083 GCA_014170235.1 Listronotus bonariensis | reverse complement strand
GTAATCTCTTTAAAACTTCTTGAAAAAAGGTGTTGAACTGAACTACAAATCCCTTGGGTGAAATCTAGAGTAACGATTCGTTTATCAAAAGCAGATTTAATTAGTTCTATTTCATCTTGAGGGAATTTATAAGTTGCTTTACTTTTATGTTTATTGGTTCTAATATGAGCGGGCCATTGACTGTTTTTAATCATTATTCTACATTCGGAACAATATTTTTGATTATCTAAAACAATAATTTTATTAAGTTAACAAAGTAAAATATGCGATTTGCAAAATTAATTTAATATGGTATAAATTAAAGATAGTTAATAAAAATGTCTTACCTACAAGTTTTGTCTTCTTTTCAGGAACACTGCTAAAGAAGTCAACCACTGTATTTTTAGGTTTCTCAGGTTTAGCTAATGATGTAGAACATTTGTTTGTTTTTAAATAGCGGAATAAGTTATCTCGTCGAGTAAAGTTCTTTTTACAAACATGACATTGATGAGTCATTTTACACTAATAAATAAAAATAAATAATATTTTCTTGTGAAAACAGTCTATCGTTTACGTATACTGCGAAATTTATTTTACCAGACGACTTTAAATACTAATATCAACAAACAAAACAAAGAGTCCTAGAGTTCGTTTCAAATATTCGTGTTAACAAAGTTATAAACAATTAACCGATTCATCTAAACCTTTTTTGGTCTAGTCCACGTCTCATCGCATGGATTGTTCGAATTTTGGTATACATTTTGAATACAATAGCCCAAAGTTTTTAATGTTGCCAAAGCTTTGATGTTTTTGCATTTTTTATGACTAATCAAAAATGATTGACTATTAAAAATTTTTCGGAGGGAGGGCTTGGGAATAACTCGGGTGTAGGAGGACTTGGGAATAACTTGGGTGAGGCCGTATTACTTCTGGAACACAATTTTGTCAGTTTGTCCACAAGGAATATCTGAATCCGAACTCGAGTCGTCAATTGTTATGAAAGGTGATTTAGGTGATAATATCCCACTATTTATTTCTAAATTTTGTGATCTGTCTTCAAGATCATCCAAAAGATCTTGTGTTAGGATCTCTGATTCAAAATTTTCTAAAGAAAGGTTAGATTTTCTTTCTATCTTTTTCCGTTTTTAAATTATGTTTTTTTTCGGAAAAATGCACATTGAACGAAAATTTTGAACCGGGATTATATACATAACGGCTTTTGGCCTCATGTAACAAGAAATATACATTTGACGTGTGCGCTTTGTCCACTTTGTGGTAAAAGAATCACCATCTATTCTAGACAATACCTAAAAACTAATATTTGTTCATCGCATTGGCAACACTGTTACGTCTAAAGTGTACACATTTATGACAATTTAAAACCTGATTGTATGAGTTACAATGTTGCCAATAGACGAAAAATTTTCCTGCGGTTACGTGGAATTAGAATGTTAGGATTCATATCTTAAGACAATTTAAAAGCAAACATCTACAACTTAATTCACCATTTCTACTTGAAAATATTAAATTTTTTAAATTCTCCTAGTCCTGCGGAGGAATACATTTGACCAAAGACAGTCCTAAAAGATAAAACCAAAATTTTATATATTTAAAAATCATACGTTCTTGCAGTTAAATACATGCTTTAAAGATATTTTTGTCATTGCAAGTAACAAAAATATGTATATGTGAGCCCGATTTTTGACTTAAGTAGTAGAAATTTCTGAAATAAAGGGTTTCTTCCCTCTCTTTTCAAATTGCCTACTTTTGACTGTAATAGAAAGAGGCAAACAAAACACCTTTTATCAGAAATTTCTACTCCCCAAGTCAAAAATCAGGATCCTATATATCCAATCTTACATGTTAGAGTATACAACCAACGTTATACATGAGGTGTATACATAAAATAAAAAGTTATACTTAAAGAGCTTTTTGTATAAACACGATAAAACACTCTGCACACTGCCACAGAAATTTGTTTTATTGTCAAATTTATTCAATTATTATTCTTAGTTAATTTTGCTATGCGCAACAGTTTTTAGATATTTCAGGTTTAAGGTTTAATTTCGCAAAAAAAATCGATTTATTCTTTCAACTTTTATTTAGGCTACTCAAATTTTTTTGTTTAATAGGTATGTATAAAGAAATGGTTAGAAATAGTTTCTTGTATTACAAGGAAACAATCTAACACAATATACCTTGGTCAATATACAGGGGTGTGAAAAAAAATAAAATCGAAACTCTGAAATCTTGTATTCCCGTATATTAGATCTTATTACTTTGGCTCATAAAATAAGTGATAGCTTTTGTTACAGACTTTTTAGAAACTTGAGTGGTTTAGATAAAATGTGAAGAAATGCATTGTAGCAACCATTTTGTATGAAATAAAACGTTTATTAAAATATTTGAAAAGCGGTTGCTGATGGCGATACTTATCAGGTGTATCTTTTTGTGCAAAAGTATAAAATTGCAATTTTTACTGAAGCGATAATATACCGCGAAAAAAAGTAAAAAAAAGTACATGTGGCTTCCTCTACATTTTACATCAAAAACATTTGCAAATTTTAATTTCTTAACCTGAAAAACACTTTAAGATTGATCTTTGTAAAAAACTTTCTAATATAAGAAAAAATGTTTAAAAATAACTAAAATAAAATAGAAATCTTAATATTGTATTAGGCAAATTATAAACTTTTTGACTAAGGTAAATTGTGTTTTATCGTTTTATTATGGCTCAAGGATTTCTAGTAGTATTTTGTATAGACATTTTAATAAAACAACAGTATCTTATATTAATTTGAATTTAATTATGATTTTACAAATATAATATATTATCAATGACATAATTTATTTACATACACAAAGTAAATAAACAATAAAAATAATACTTTTAAGAAGATCAATTCAATGGTAAAAGGCCACAAGCGTCATACAAGTAAGAACGGCAATCAACTATTGCTGTCTAAACGCGTACTTTAAATAGTATGCGAGCAACAAAAAGGGAAATAATTGAAAGTGAGACAGAACTGATGACCGCGTGGCTTTTTACTATTTACCTTTAATCGAACAGCCCGTTGTCTTTTTCTTTCTTATGCACACGTTTCCACGCCACCTCGGGGGTACTGTACTTAGCGCGTTTTTTTAACGTGGTTTCCCCAGTAGGCCTATTCCATTGTTTTGATTAAAATTAAAAATGGTAAGTTGGGCCTTCTTGAATAGGAATTTTATCCCATATTAAATACCGTAAAACGGGGCTACTTTGTGCAGGTTTTGAGGTATTTTTGATTCTAGGCGTTGCATTTATAATCGAATCCCATTGAAAAAAATCAAGGGTAGCAATACCGGTCAAACCTATAACCGGCAAAAAATGGGTTTTTACAATAAACCGTTTTCGAAAAAAAAAATAAAAAATGGGTGCCAAAGTAGCCCCGCATTTGGGGTTACATTGGCACCCAAGCAGAAAAAGTGAAAAAAAGTAATGTAGACTCACCGTGGGGTTACTATGGCACCAATTTATTCTTTTTTTTGAGGGGGGAAGGGATTTTAAATAAAAGAATCAATATATTAAAGTATATAATCACTCTTTATAAAAAATAACATTTTCTTTTTTAGGAACTACAAAAGTATTATATTTTTAAATCATTATAAACATAATATAGGATATCAATTAAGCAAAATAAACAAAACCCTTAAAATATAACAAAAAAATATTTGTATTCTTAATATTTGGCACTGTAAAAGAAAGGAACTGAAACGTTTTTGGTAAAAAATAAAAATACATTCGCCAGCCTGCGCCGCGCCGCCGTACAAAATAACTTGAATATTAATAATCATCTTCACATTCCTCACAAGTATAAAACTTATTTTTGGATCCTCCGTTACAAACACCACAGATCCACTTAGAACAACCATTGCATAAGATCCAGCCTGATCCAGTATACCCAGACCAATCAGCAGCACAAATTCCGCAATCGTCTTCATTTCTGCTTTTTGACGACGATGGTTGATTAATATTATCTTTTTTGTCGATTTTTTTGAAATTTTTGCTTTTTCTTTGGCTTTCCCTTTTTCGGTAACTTTTTTTTATTACTTTTTCACCTTCAATTATTTTTCACTATCTTGCCTCGCTGTCATTTCTTCATAATCAACTTCTTTGCCGGGTATAATTTTTCTGCCCCGTTTTCGTTTAGGGTTAGAGTTTGTTTGTCCACGTGCCTCCTGAAGAAACTCTAATACACTATTATTCAGGAAAGTGTTCGTAGATGCTTCACTTGAAGTTGCTGGTAATTTAGATAAAGGCTGTTGCGGATCATAAGGAAAAATGCCGGTGGCACGAAACCGGATTTTAAATTGTCTTCTGCTCTTTCCTGGACAGATTTCCACAAGCGGTCTAGAAGATTCGGGAAGTGTTCCTTGGGAAGGGTGCCTTTTACGCGACTCGTTTTCCTCCAATTGTCTAAAATAACTCTCCACTGCTTCTTCATGGGAGCAAAGAGAGCCACGTCCAACGGCTGCATAAAGTGGGTTGCATTGGGGGTAAGGGAGCCATATAAATATTATTTTCTTTAGCAGCCTTGACTACGGTTGGAGAAAAGTGCGAAGCTAAGTTATTACCTAAAACTACAGCTTTTTCGTGATTACAATTTTCTTTGATGTGGGGCAGCAAAATTTTGAAAACCACACCTCAAAAAGGTTCATATCGAACCATCCACTGCTGCTGTTATCATAAACTGCCCCTGGGGGACCACCAAGAGTCCAATTTTCGTAGATGTTGTTGGCTTTATAGACTACCATTGGTGGTAGGAGGATCCCATTTGCACTTCCACACACCATTACACTTATTGCCGAGCGCGAATGTTCTTGAACCCTTTCAACCCTTTTAGTGCCCCTATGAACAAGAACTTTTTGGCCCCGGGGTCGTCTGTGAAATTAGTTTCATCATAGTTGAACACTTGTTTAGCACTAATAGATTCGAGAACAGGTTTAATGTTATTAAAAAACTCCATTACATCCGCGTGCCCAACCGAAGCACGTGCACGTTTAATATTAGAAGCCAATCGAATGCTAATTTTATTTCTGGTAATAAATTTTTCAATGAAGTCTGGCCCTGGCCTATTGTTGGGCCATTGAGAAATGTTTTTGCCTTGTTTTGTTACAAATTTTTGCACAATTTCTCTGGTGTCACTAACAGTAACGAGAAAACCCCAATTTGCTACCTGGTTGATAGTCTCCGATATTAGCGTCTCCTCGTGTTGAGTAAGGACGGTGGGGTGACCTACACGACCATCGTGTCTCTCAAATAGCCTATTTTGAAGAGTTCCCCTCGGTATTTTCCATCTTTTTGACGCTTGTACTTGGGACATCCTCCTCTCTAACAGCTTGCACCGCATGAGCAATATCTCTTTCAGTATAGTTTTTATATGGCCTTGATCCAGCCAACCGCCGGTAATTTCGCACCATATTTTGCGTTACGAGACGTACCAACACGTTTGAACAACTCTCAGAGATTAAATATTAAAACTAGTCACTGCAGCTTCATAAAAGTAGAGGGCGCGCGCGCTGCCAAAGATGCCCCGTGTGCCAAAGTAGCCCTGTTTTACGGTAATAAAGGATTTTTTATAGAAAAAAATTAATAATTATTTTTTGGTTTGAAAACGTCATTTTTTGACAAATAAATTGTAAATATGTCAAAAACGTTTAATCTTAGGTGTAGGTCATGATACATAAAGTCCACTTAGAGTCTGGTGCAGAATCCGAAAACGTAATAACATATAACACATTTATAATAGACAATTTTATACACACTTCCGGTATAACATGAAATTTCAGAAAGACAATATATTTGCCATACAAATATCAATATAACTTAGCGTCAAATTTGAAAAAATATATCTTTAGTAGTTTCTGAAATACTTTAATAGGACACTCACCGTGAATAACTTCGTTAGATCTTAGAAACGGTCGTATTTAGGGAAAAAATTATTGATATCTTTTCTGTAGATAATTTGGGCCCCGTTCTGCAGAAACCATCCAACCAACAAGAAGTTCATTTTTTAGAATAAATGAAAAACATTTTTATAGAACATTAATTGTTTGTAGCTAAGAAAATTAAAAAAATATGATATTAAAAGTTTTTATAGTACTTAAATATTGTATATAAAAGAGTTTTAAATTTTTAAATTTTCATTTTTTGAAAAATATTGATTTTTTTGGGGGTTGGATGCTTTCTGAACTTTAATAAAGTGACATTTTTTTTAATGCTATTGAAAGAAAAGGCATATGGTATAATAAAAGATAAAATTTCGAAGAAATATTCTTTATTAATTACGTTTTAGATTATACAAATCTCTAACACTAGGTTTAAAAACATGTTATTTAGGATTCAGTACAAAAATCTAAATTTTCTGTATTATATCCATCAACATCTTCTTCGATATTGGGATTTCCTTTGAGATTTTGATAAAAACTTAAACAATCGGAAGGAATAAGATGGTCCATTTCTTTTAAATTAACAAGCTTTGGCTCAGCTATTGCTTTGCCTTGGGGCCAGTTTTACCAAATTAAGGAATACATCAACATCATTCTGAGGTTGTCGACCTCTTCTTATTTTTTTTATGTTGACCTCTTTGTATGAGATCATCAAAAGTATTTTGTTGAACAAATAATAAAAAAGGTAAATTTTTATTTTAAACCAATAGACCTCATATTAAGCCAGCTAATTTTTCCGCCATTTACTGAAATTTTTCTGTTGGTTATACCTTTTTCAATATGTATTACACCAACAAAATCATTTGAATTCATTTCTGTTACAATAAATGGATTTTTCCTTCGACAGTCTTTCATTATATTTATATAATCTAAAGGTAAATACAGTATTTGTTGATGTTTTAAGGCTGACTCAATATCACTGAAATCGGAGTCATTTGGTAAAAAGCTATGACCAGAATACAAAAACTTTAACGTAATATCTTCAAGATGCTGGGAAGAATGTAAAATATGTTTTAGTAACAAAGTGAGTTTAATATTGCGATTCTGTCCTCCACATGAATCGCTCCACAATACTAAATGCTTAACTTCAGGAGATAGTTTATCTTGGATATGCTTGATTCGGCATGACCCCACTTCTTGAGCCCCTCTGCCAGCCACTCCTTCAGGCCAAACGTAACAATAACCCCGATTATCAGATCCACTGTGTACTCCAGCGTTATAAACCCACAGCTGCCGTTTATAGAAAACTATATTTGTTGGAATCCGCGGAAGAGGTAAGGTTTTCTGCAAATCAAAAGTTAAACATTTATATTGAAGTAAATCCTTTGCTTTTTTAAAGTCCTCCTTTCTTAGAGCTTGGGCATATTCACCTTCATCAACATGTTTTTGTGTTTTGCAATTATGTTTTGTTTGTTTTCCTCATTTTTTTCATTTTCTATTTGCATGTTTAAACTGTCACATAAGTTACATGTATCCTTTTTTAATAGCTTAGTTCGTAAATTAAACTTGGAATAAAAAATATCTTTATATTTAGTAATGCTTACTGGTTGCTCACATTCTTGACAGTACATGTCGTACATTTTACTGATAGTCATATCTGGAGGTAGAAATTTTGCATCAGTTATTTTTCGTGCATAGTGCGAAATATATTTTGGAATTTTATTTATTCTTTATTATACTTTATCATCGGATATTTTATTTTGACCACCCTGTTTAACTCCTCTTTGATCTGTTAATGGTGCGCGACCATAAAATTTTTTAATTGCTGTATTTACTCTACACGGAGATATACCAAATGTTTTGACGAACATTTCCCTACATACTGTTTTATCCACAATTTTGTAGCATCTAGAAAACTGGCGTCTTTCCGTATTTCTTCCATAATTTCTTTTTTTTTGAAATTCTCCAACCGCTGCCGCTATATAAGTATTTTGGCAATTATAGGATTCTAGTGCCCAGAATTAATTCTTATCCTTCTTGCATAAACATCATTCAGGTTTATGCACCTACAGCCGAAGCTACTGAAGCAGAGATAGAAAATTTCTACTAGACTCTGGAAGACTTTTTAAAACTTTTAAAACAACATGAAGTAAATATTGTCATAGGCGACTTTAATGCTAAAATAGGACAGGGCGCAGTTGAGAGTATTGTGGGAAAATACGGTCTTGGCACGAGAAATGAAAGAGGAGAGAGGATGATTCAGTTTTGCCAAGAGACTGATATGACAATAATAAATACATTTTTTAAACTACATCCCAGAAGACTTTATACATGGAAAGCTCCGGGAGATACTCCATAAAGAATCATGAGAAACCAAATTGATTTTATAAACATTAATAAAAGGTTTCAAAATTCCATTACCTCAGCAAAAACGTATCCAGGCGCAGACGTATTTTCGGACCATAATCTGTTAGTTGCAAATATTAACATACGCCTTAAAATCATTCATAAAAAAATAACTCCAAGAAAAGACATAAGATTGCTGAAAGAAAGTAATATAAAAGAAAAAGTTAAGGAAGAGCTTAATAAAGACTTCTCCAAAATTGCTGACAATTATACCAACAACATAGAAGAATAATGGAATAAAATAAAGACATCTATTACTAAAATATCACACGAAAACCTGATATTCAAAAGAGAAATGAAAAAAGAATGGATGACGGATGAAATTATGCAAATGATGGAGGAACGGCGAAAACTTAAAGGTACAAATGTCCATGAATACAAGAAAGTCCACAAGAATATACTACGAAAAATAAAAGAAGCAAACGAGTCATGGTTTAATCAAAAATATGCGGAAATTGAAATTCTTCAACAAAAACACGATGATTTCCATATGCACAAAAAGATTAAAGAAATGCAGAACACCAGTCAACAACATAACGCCGGCATAATTATAGACAACGACGGTCAGATCTTGACCAGGGTTGAGGATAAACTAAGTAGGTGGAAGGAATATATGCAAGAATTATTCGGAGACACCACAAGAATACCACCCGAAATAAACAATCTCTACAGCCCAGAAATAACAAATGATGAAGTTAAGGTGGCCATTAAGCGACTTAAAGATGGAAAAGCACCAGGACCTGATGACGTGCATGGGGAAATTTTAAAACTATTGGAGCCCCCCAAATCACAGTTTTTACCAAACTACTTAACAACATATATGAGACTGGGCAATTACCTAAAGACTGGCTACTATCAATTTTCATTCCAACTCCAAAAAACCGAACGCTAGGAAATGCGAGGACCACAGATTAATTAGCCTAATGAGCCACGCACTTAAAATATTTCTCAATCTTATTCACTCTCGCATTTA
This sequence comes from Listronotus bonariensis, assembly GCA_014170235.1. Classification (NCBI taxonomy): domain Eukaryota; kingdom Metazoa; phylum Arthropoda; class Insecta; order Coleoptera; family Curculionidae; genus Listronotus; species Listronotus bonariensis. The sequence goes on along the minus strand of JACEGR010008433.1, from coordinate 27,797 downwards.
CAACAAATTAGAAGAACATCTCAGTTCGGATTCCGAGGGGGCCTTGGAACAAGAGAAGCTCTTTTAGCTTGCAAGTACTAATACAAAGAGCGAGGGATGTCAACTGCGACGTATTTGCATGCTTCATTGATTTTGAGAAGGCATTTGACAAGGTACCACACGAAAAGCTGATTGATATCCTAAAAACATGAACTTTTCGAATTCTAGCTTTCGAGCTTCAGTAGATACAAACTGCGGACAATTTAGTTTACATTCACAGTTAAAGTCTATAAAACTTCTGGATTCCTTTTTGTATCCCCTGGAGTTAAATTAAGTCAAATTACTGTTTTTTCTTTTTTTTCCTTCCAGTCTAGATTGATCAGCAAACTTTCTTTTTCTTCCCTTTTAGGTCTTCCCTCAATAAATTCATTCAAATCATCTTCCCGAATATTTGACGAATCCGCTACAACATGTCGCTGAACAGGTTCATAGAGAGGATCAGCTACTGAGTCATCAGAATCGTAGTCAGAAGCTACAACACTTATATCTTTTGTCACTCGTTGATCTTCTGGGCTATTAATTGGCATTTGAATATTTTCTTTATTATCAGTCCCAACATCTTCGAGAGGTAACTTCAACGTTTCAGAACTTAGGTTATTGCTTCTTAGAGTTTTAGAGTCTGAGCTGGTTGTTTGTAAATCTGCAATAAATAAAGGTTATCAAAAATTTTATAAAAAAAATATAAAAATGAAATAAAAAAATTACCAGCCACTATTTCTTGCAGTTGAGATAGTAAAGAATCGCCTTCATCATTGTAACCCACTTGATGTATGGGGATATCTTCAAATAAATTATTTTTAACTTCAGATCCCTTGTCTTTAACAAATATGTTATTAATTTCAGAGTCCCTATTTTCACTTGTTGAAGTTAGTATTACCGGTTCCAAATTAGTAATATGTTTTTCAGGAAATAAGCCATTATCCTGAGCAGATAAATTATTAGGATCTGCAATAAAGTAAAATCAAGAGTAAAATGGACTGATAATCACTAAATGGACTAATATAATCACTAAAATCAGGTGCTCACCGTAAGTAATTTCCTGTAGTGAATTATTAAATATAGGATAGTTAATATTTGAATTCTTTACACTGGCAGAACCAGACTGTTCACAACCCTGCTCCAAATAGTCTGTGTTTACAAATGGTGTAACAGTGTAGCAGATTTCTTCAGTGTTAATAATTACTGTACTTGCAGAGGCAACATTTTCTGAAAAATAGTTATTTGTTAAAATTATCAACTATCTATAAAAAAATTCAGTCCTAAAAAGATACAAACAAACTTTAAAAGGAGTAGTAGGGCATATGAAAATACTCCTTCTCTAGTTAGGGTGGCGCCTTCTCTGCGCACCCCAAACCACTTTTTCCTGAAAAATTAATGCTTGCAAAAAAATGTAAAAACGTGTTTTTGGATTTCGTAAAAATAGTAATTTCCAAAGCCGTAATAATAGGCTCGATTCCATTTAAAGTCGCCACCCTGTATATGTTTATATAGGGTGAGTCTTAACTTATACGCATAAATTTGGGAAATTATTGCTAAAGACAAACAATGACCAAAAATTAAAAAAAAAAATGTTAGTAAAATATTTTTAGTTACGGATATAACTAATCATTTAAAATTAAAAAAAAAGAGGTATAATTCTAGGAACAAATAATGATTAATTACAAAAAATAAAGTACTCACCTATTCTTTGTTGCAGCAATAACACAGTATAATCACTATAAGCCCTAATTGTAATCCTAAGCGCGTAAAAATAAAATCAGAACTGAAAGAAGACTGACTTGTTTATGTGTTTTTTTTATAACGAACAAAAAATTTAGGCAAATCCGAGGAAAAATCATTTTACAAAACTGTGTAAAAACTGTACTAAATTATTTCTAAAAGAAAAAAATACTTATTATTTATTATTTTTTATTAAAATTCCCGTTAATTTATTTAATTAAAAATCATTGATTATCTCACTAATTAAAAATATTTTATTAACTTTTATCTTCATGTTTAGTCACTATTTGCCATTAGCAATAAGTTCCCAAGTTTATGCGTATAGGTTAAGGATCACCTTGTATAATAATCCCATACCATTCCTGAAAGTTTATTTTATCTTTTCGAGACACTGGGTATGGGGAGGAATATTGGTATAAAAATATATATTTTTTATGGTATTTTTGCCCACCCGCTAATATTATAAAACAAGTTGAAATAAACATTTTTTAAATTCTTTAATATACATAAATAACTATGTACATAAATGAGTATGTACTATATTAGTGCTGTCTATATAAAATATAAAATAATGCAACCCTAAAATAGGCTAATAGTGTTAAAAATAATAGTTTTAAAGTTTAATATCATAACTTGGTATTTAGGAATCCAGGTATAGGTAGTTTAAAAAGTCGTTTTGCCAGTTGAATGTCAATTATAATTCCCCTAGAATAAACGTTTTCTTGTGGAAATTGTGTTTCTTTAATACAGTCAAAATAAAAGTCAATAAATAAAATCTACTTACCCTGATCTTCTCCGTCCTCCTTAACCATTGCCAATATTTTAGCACCACGATTTCTTAACATTTTTAACTTGATTTTTACTGTTGTTTTTTAAAACTTAATAACACCTATTAATAGTCACTACAAAACTTATTTTAACATTGATTTACAAAAAGAACACACCCACGAAGTAAACAATCAATTTACAAATTTTTAGGTTATTTCATGAGTACCTATTTTGCAAAAACATCCATTCCTCATCCAAACCGCATTATTATTATTTAACCGGCAATTCAAATTAAGCAGAATAAATCCAACCCACTTGGTCTGTTGATACACGAATAGCGAGTAGCGACCATGTGGCTTGGGTGCATTTTGCAATTTGGCGGAAACAATTTACTAAGGTCCAAGTGGTTTGGATAGTTTTAGCAAAATACACATATATGATTTTAAACTTAGATTATTTCTAATGAATATTTTAGACCTTATGATGAGAGAAAAGCGGTTGGTCGTTTTCTGCATAATATGAAATAGGTTAAGTTGGACCGAAAAATGAATTTATCTGGTTTTTTGCTATATTGTGGGTTGGTCGCTGGAAAATACTTCTTCTAATTTGGCAACTGTAAAACTCGACGTGATTGATTTTGTTTCAAAAACTTCTGGCCATTTTGAGTAGGCATCTATGATGATTAAATAGTAAAAACCACTTATGGGACCCGCAAAATCCACATGAATACGTTGCCAAGGGCCTTCTGGTACAGGCCATGCTTTTGGAGGAATTTTTGCAGGACTTCTAGATGACTCAGCGCAAATTTCGCAATTTCGCACAAAATTGACAATATCTTTATCTATGTTTGGCCAATAAACATATCCTCTAGCTATGGTTTTCATTCTTTCTTGACCTGGATGTGCAGTATGTATTAGGTGTAAAATTTTGTATTGACATTTTGGTGGAATGACTATTCGATTACCAAACATGAGACAGCCTTTCGTAATAGATAAAGAATCTCTTCTGTAGTAGAAATTAAGTACATTATCATCAATACTTTTTTTTACCCTCTGGCCAACCGTGTTCGACATAATTAATGACTTTTAAATATGTTGGGTTTCTTTGAGTTTCCTGATAAATCATTTTAAAACTAATTGGTAGTTCTGCAATTATTTCATCAAAAATTTGAGAAATATCTGATTCAATGTCTATTTGAGCAATAACAAAATCTTCATCGCTTGAATACGTTGGATTTACTAATCTTGATAAAACGTCTGCATGTCCAAAATCTGTTGTTTTTATATACTCAATTTTGAAGTCATATGCTCTGAGGATTAAAGCCCATCTCTGTAATCTATTTGCTGTGTGAACTGGGATTCCTTTCTTGGAACCAAAAATTGTAATTAGTGGTTTATGATCCGTTTGTAGTGTAAAACTTCTACCGTATAACATTCGATGAAATTTTTTAACAGCAAAAATCAATGCTAATGCTTCTTTCTCTACTTGACTGTATCTTTTTTCAGTGTCTGTTAAAGTTCGTGATGCATGCCATATAGGCTTAATTGAACCATCTTTAAATCTGTGTAAAATGCAGGCTCCTATACCAGTAATGCTTGCATCGCCAGCTACAATTATTTCATACTTTGGATTGTAATTAGTGAGACTAATGTCTGATTGTAAAATTTCTTTGAATTTGTCAAAAGATGATTGACATTGTGCTGTCCATGAAAATTTAGCATTTTTCTTAAGTAATTGGTTAAGTGGGTGCCGTAGAATATGCATATCTTTTATAAATTTTCCATAGTAATTAATTGCGCCTAGGTAGGAACGTAGCGTGGTAATATCATGAGGTGGTGGCATGTTTCTAATGGCCTGTGTTTTTTCATGATCTGGTTTTATACCGTTTTCACTTAAAATATAACCTAAATATTTTATTTCTTTGACATTAAATTTGCATTTTTGTAACTTTAAGTGGAAACCAAATTCTTCGATGCGCTTTAGAACAAGATGCAAATTTTGGGCATGTTCGGCCTCGGATTTACCAGAAATTAATATATCATCAATGTAGGCTGTAGTTCCTGGAAGACCTGACAACATTGTATCCATAATTTGTTGAAAAATGGATGGTGCTACTTTGATTCCAAATGGCATTCTGTTATACTGGAATAACCCATGATGTGTGTTAATTGTTAAAAATTTTCTTGAATTTTCGTTTATTTCGATTTGAAGGAAAGCATCCGACAGATCAATGATGCTAAAAATTTTAGCATTTTGTAATTTTGAGAAAATGTCTTCGACCGTTGGTAATGGATAATGGTGTGAAAGAAGTGCGTCGTTGAGGCCAGTTGAGTAATCACCACAAATTCTTACATCACCGTTTGATTTCTTGGTAATAACAATGGGTGCTGCCCAATCAGAATATTCAACGGGGAAATTATATTTAATTGCTGCAATCGTTGAAGTTCTTTATCAACTTTATCCATAACTGAGTAAGCAACAGGTCGTTTTGCTTTAAAAATAGGAATACTTTTTTCTTTAACGTGTAAATCCACTTTAGTTTTGATACAATGTCCTAGTTTTTCTTGAAAAACTTTTGGAAACATTTTTTTAAGTGATTCTGCATCACTTGGTAGTGCTTTTGAATCAACACTATTACAAACTGAATTTATTGGTACATCCCATAGTTTAAATTTTGTTATCCAATCTATTCCCAATAAATTTAGGTTATTAATTGGAGTAACAAAACATTTGCCTTCAAAATTTTTCTGATTAAAAACCATTGTGCAGTAAAATTCCGATTCCAAACTTAGTTTATCACCTGAGGCACTCTTGGCTGCATGATTGGTTGTTTGACATACTGGTTTTCCAATTTTTGACCAAGTATTTTTGGAAATGACTGTGATATCTGAAGCTGTATCAATTTGTAGTTTAACAGGAATATTATTAATCTTAACTTTTAAAAATTTTCTTTCAGGATGTGAACCAATTTGATTTACGTCATAAATGGCATGAGATCTTTCATTTCTTTTGTTATATTTTTTCTGTTGCTGGATTCACAATACCCGAATTTATGACCTTTTTCACCACATTTTTCACATACAAGTTCTTTAAAAGGGCAAAACTTTGCGTAGTGGAAATCACCGCAATACCAGCATGCAGATTTTGGAATTTTTGAACATTCTTTTGTATTTGTAAACGAGTGTCCTTGTTGATCAGTGTGCTTATTTTCAAATCTGAAGTTGACATGATTACTGTTTTGACGTTTTGAGATTCTATTGTCATATTGGTTATTTTTGTGTGTTGATATTTTGTTGATACTGTCACCTAGAGGAAGGTGTGTAAACGACAACGGGACTATTTTGAAAAAACGGGTTTAAATTACAGCATTTCTATTAGAAAACAATAGAGGGCGCTCATATCAATCGGGATCAAATGAAACCAAGATGAAACAGTGTTGCCAGATATATCAATATGTAGTGGAATTCATCCCATTTCTTTTCACAGATAATATGACGACTTTTGGATTTATGACTTTTAAAGCGTAATTAAAAAGAGCCTAAATCTATTTAAACTATTAAAATGTTACCTGGTTATCACGGTTTTTTTTGTTATTTTCTTTTTCTTTTACGTGGGTATTATTTGTATTTGTAAATTTGACATATTTATTCACTAAATAATACACCACAACACATAACATTACTTAAATGGTGTATATTTAAAACCTTATATGTGTAATTATTAAAAATTTCAAGAATTTCTAAGTTTAAAATGTATTTATTTGTATAAAACATAGTAAATAATCCATTTTACATTTTGAGTAGGAATTTACAAAATGTCATTTTGCAACACAGCTTTCATGGGCATCTTTATTAAATTTTAACTTTTCTAAATTTGACGTGTTATGCTAGGTTAACAACGACGTTCGAAAAATTGTCAAAAGACAATATTTTGATGATTATGTGCATTAAAATGGATCTTTTATTATATTAAATGTGAAATAGAGTGAATACTGCCTTGCTTCAAACTGCTAAATAGGAAATATTTCTAAAAAAGGAGATATCTATTTTTAAAATTCAACCGGTAAGTATTTAACTGGCAAATTATTTAAATATTTTTAAGTAGAACTTGATTTTTTTAAATTGAAACTTACTTGACTGATCTCAAAGTTATTTTTACGCCGTTTATTAGTCCAAATTACCGTAAAACTTACGTTTATATTAAATTGGAATTTTTACTTTCTAGTAGATAATTTGAAATCATTTAAAATTTGACGTTAAAGTAGGGTAACTTCATAGTTTAGAATTGTACTAGGTATATCCTTGACAGATGCATTACACGTGCCTTCGAGGTTATGCATATTAGAGACAGTCTTGCCACTTGGCTATAAAGTAATAATTACTTTATATTATACAGTGTGTTTTCGGAAGTTCTTACCAAATAAGAAAATTTTTATTTAACAACTCGAAAAAAGTGCCTTCTTCATAAAAAACCTGCTTAATAAGAAAATACATTTTCACAAAAATATTTGTAGGTTAGATGTACAGCGTGGCCTAAAAAAACTTGTTTCCAAATTGAAATTTAGAGTATTTTTTAACTAGGGTAGAAAACTTACTAAAGGGTGATTTCCTATGTCATTTTATGAAAAAAGTTTCTGTCCGGAGTTGCTTCGTTTCTGAAATACAAGGCGTTAATTATTTTTTAAAAGTCGGTGTTTTATAAATATCTTAAATACGAAACCACATACAAAAAAAATGTACAACACTAAAAATTTGTATTTTTATTTGCTTTATAGAAAAAAATATACAAAACTACATAAAAGCCAGTGGCGAACATTTTTCTCTCAATAATATTGGCTGTTGTGCCCACTGAGACGCTACTGGATCCAATAAAGTTAATCTAGGTAAAACTTTACAAGCGCTTGATTTCATTAAACAAATACACCAAAATGTTTCTCTGATTCTAATCTGATTTGAACCCAGTCGATTAAGGGGTATTTAATATATTTATAAAATATCGATTTTTTTAAACTTTAACGCCCTGTATTTCAGGCAATTCCGGACATATGTTTATAGAAACTTTTCTTCATAAAATCACCCTTTAAAGTTTTGTGCTGTAGCTAGGATATACGGTGTATATTAATTTGGTAACACGACTTCTTTAAGCCACCCTGTACATCCAACATACAATTATTTTTGTGGAAATGTATTTTCTTATCAAGCAGGACTTTTTTAAAGAGGCATTTTTTTCGTAAAGTAAATAAATAAAAAGTTTCTCATTTGGTAAAAACTTTCGAAGGCACGCTGTATATGTAACTAATTTTCATTTTACTTTTTAGATTACCCAAGTTTTTGCTGGCTAATTACACTACTACCGAATCCTAAAAACCTTTGTTGGAAACTTTTTATTGAAAAACTCTGTACTGTTAGGTTCATAAATAAAAAATAAATAAGATTTCGTGAAGTTCAATACTTTATTCATAACTTTATTCCTTATCTAACCACCTTGACAATTTTTAGTACAGATGAGCGGATCCTAACTACGTCCTTGCTTAAAAGTAAATTTTATTATTTACTACATTTAAGCAGTGGGCGAGACTTAAATATTTTTTGTCTAATCGCTACCTGCAAGTGTTCACCGCACTAAAACTCAGTGGAAGGAATCAAGCTTGCACGACGTGTATACTTAGCTTATAAGTTCTACACAAACGTTAAATATTCTTGTTTATTGTTGTATACAAAGCCTTGTGACAATAGCAATTATTTTTTTATATATAAAGTGAACTGTTTAATGGAAGTCAGGGTTTTTTAAAGAATCATTTGTTTTTTTATGTTTAACAAATAAGTATTCGCAACATTGCAAAACTCTATTTTGTATATTTTAAAGCAACAAGTCTAACCTTTAGTTTTAAACTCTACTTGTATCTTAAGAGACAAGCAAAATTTTTAAATCGACACTTTATATACAAAAACTAAACAAAAGTTTAACTTCCAAAAATGTAAACGACAATTTAAAAAATTAAAGATAAAGTAAAAAATTATATTTTCTTTTTTTTTTGATTATTAATGACACAGTTCAAAATTCCTATTCCTATTTTTATTATCTAAAATAATTAAGGAATTGTTCCTCCTTCAGGGAAATGAGAGCTGAAGCTAAATTAAAATAATAATACTTTTTTTATTCAACCGAAAAATGCATATAATAAAATTAAAATAATGGTGATCTTGGGAATTTGGGCACCCATTACGTAATTCTTTCAAAATATCATATTTTTGTTAAATACAAACTCATTAAAATTGGGTAGTGTTCTCTATAGCGTCGTATTTAAAAATTATTGAAATTTTCTATTTTACTTTTGTACTATTTTTTGTACATATGCAACATAAGCAGCAACCCCAGAAAGATCCCGATTGACCACAGTACCCTCTAGTGACATATTTAGAACTATAATTTAGACAAAAAATCAAGCCCGTTTTGAAAGCATGTCGTGTTTGAGTCATGCTTTAAATTCAGAAATCTGTTGCACTCCGCTACAAGTTTTTCCAACGTTTGTGATTCAGTAGTATTGGAATCTAGTTTAGATAAAATTTTGGTACGTATATCATAATCTTCGCTACATTTTAAACCGCAAGTAAAAATAAGGCATTTAAACTCATCCGAAGATATTTGGTTGATTTTTAAATTCTTCACAGAGTTTGTTTACTTTTGCTGCAAAGGTAACAAAATCTTCAGATTCATTTTTAGTTAACTGCATACATTGATATCTTAAATGAAAAATTGATTGTTTCTTACCAAACATATTTGTTAATTTTATTTTTGTTTCATCAAAACTAAATTCTTTACTTTCCTTAGGTAATATAAAATTTGTATATTTTCATGGCATCTGTCCAATTTTCTAAGTAAAAACCTGACTTTTGCGGAATCTGAAATCTTTGCATCTTCCATAAGGCTTTTCATACCTTTTATACCATACTTCAATGTCTCATTTGGATCATAATGAAATTCTTTTATGCTGTTTCCCATCGAAATTCTTCATTGTTTTGATTTGAGTTTGTGCTATGTGTTCCAAAATATTTTGCAAAATTTAACGAACATTTCTTGTTGACTTTTTAAGTTTCTTGCTGTGCTTTCATGAAGTTGTTTCAAAGTTTCAATGTTTGTTCCGAATTCATAACAGCTGCGCCAAATTGTTGTAGTTCTAAATTAAACTACAACAATATAAATCCCATTTATTTTTAATTCTGTAAATTGGAAAATATCATGACAACTTTTTAAATTCTAAAACTGACAACTTCAAACTATCTAACATGAACTGGTCATTCAGGTAAAACGTGATAAGGGAAGGTGTGTGATCTATAACACCTGTATATCACACTGTGATTTTTTACTTAAGCTTTTAGCATTTCAGATAAAGCAAACATTTTTTTAGAAGAGCCAATATTTTTCCCAAACATTAAAAATTTAAAACAGAGGTATGGGTACATCCTTCCGTGGACACTGTGAAAACGAAAATTTAAGCATTATTTTTGATGATATCAGAAATAGTATGTGCAACTCATATGAAAAGAATATTTCTGAGGCTCTTGGTGTTTTACCTGGACTTGCGGCAAAAGCCTCATCCGACAAACTCTACTTCTGTCAGGAATATAAATCAGCCAAATTACATCTTCGCACGAGTACAGAGCCTTAATTTTACGTTGACACGTTCCTCTGCAGCGAACTATGATAGAACGCACCAAAATTTTATCTGAGCTAGATTCAATACTACTTTGAATCACAAACGTGGAAAAACGGTTGTCAGAGCATACAAAGTTTCTGAATTTAAAGCATGACTCAGGCATGATGAAGAAATCAACAATCAAACATGACAGTATCAACAAAATATCAACACACAAAAATAGCCAATACTGACTAATGGAATCTCAGAGCGTCAAAGCGAGTAATCATGTCAACTTCAGTTGAAAATAAGACACACTGATCAACAAGGACACTCGTTTACAAATACAAAAGAATGTTCAAAAATTCCAAAATCTGCATGCTGGTATTGCGGTGATTTCCACTACGCAAAGTTTTGCCTTAAAGAACTTGTATGTGAAAAATGTGGTGAAAAAAGGTCATAAATTCGGGTATTGTGAATCCAGAACAGAAAAAAATATAACAAAAGAAATGAAAGATCTCATAGCCATTTATGACGTAAATCAAATTGGTTCCACATCCTGAAAAAATTTTAAAAGTTAAGATTAATAATATTCCTGTTAAACTACAAATTGATACAGCTTCAGATATCGCAGTCATTTCCAAAATACTTGGTCAAAATTGGAAGCCATTACGTACAAACAGACCAATCATGCAGCCAAAGTGCACTCAGGTGACAAACTAGAGGTTTGGAGATCCAGATTTGCTGCACAGTGGTTTTTAATCAGGTGCAGATTTTGGAGGCCAGTGTTTTGTTACTCGATTGACCAGCCTACGTTTGTTGGGAATGGATTGGATGACAAGTTGAAGCTATGGGATGTTGCAATAAATTCAGTTTGTAATGGTGTTGATTCAAAAGCACTACCAAGTGATGCAGAATCAGCGTCCTCACTGATGCGCCGCGCCGCGCCGTGCAGCGCTAGACGTTCGCGAACGTTCACAAGCACATTGCTTGCAGAACGTCTAAACTGCTGCAACATTTAGTAGTTCGTGTGTGTTTGCGAGGATCCAGTTTTGTCCCGCGCATTTTCATATTAATCAAAATCAAAATAAGTTTCCGTATCATCATGGACGACGAGTCTATAAAAATTGCTTGCGCTGCGTTTATTGTTATTAATGCTGGTATATCGAAGCCAAAAGGAAATTAGTAAGAAAACGCCGATACTGGATGACAGAGTTATTTAAAAGTAGAAGCAGATACAGTGGAAGTGATCTGCTAAATGATTTAGCTATTCAAGACACAGGCCAGTTTAAAAATTTTTGTCGCCTGTCCTCAACAGATTTCGAGTTTATTGTTAGCCTAATTGGTCCGAAAATAATGAAGAAAAATACTAATTTTAGAGAGTGTATTCCAGTTAACGAAAGATTAGCTGTAACTCTTCGGTTTTTGGCTACCGGAGATTCATACACTAGCTTGATGTATACTTTTAAGATTTCTAAGCAATGTATATCAACCATAGTAACTGAAGTATGCGAAGCTATTGTAAATGCATTAAAACAACATATTAAGGTAAGTAAGTATTTTTATTTCAAAATGACTAATATTATATTAGTATTAAGTAAGTCATAATAGTTAGATATTAGTATTACTGGGATCAAATGACTGTACCAGTGCTTGCAAAGGAGTCAAATTATTTTGGAAGTCTGATCTTCCATAGTTCAGGTACCGGAGAGCTAAATTTGTTTGTGAACGTTAGAGTTGGAGTTAGGAGACGGTATGTCAGTTCGTAAAATGTTGGGACCCTGACAATAATTATTATAGTTGGAGTTAGAAGACGGTACATTAATCTGCGAATTGTAGGACCTATAGGAGTAGTTGGAAGTAGTGTTGTTTGCAAGATGTGCAGAAAAAGGTAACTGGGACCATTGAGGGTTTATTAACTTCAACATTGCTTATGTAGTTGTTGTACTTTCCTATTTCGGCATCAAATATTATATTATTGATTTTGTGAATAACTACAGATCGCACTGGATCTTTAAATTTTGCAAGTTTTGTAGCTATATATTGTCCAAAAGTCGTACATTCGTCTTTTAGAGTTTCCGAAAATTTTCTGAGTATGTCGTATGCATACGCCACTCTAGGATCTTCTTCAGTTGACTTCTTTTTGGGAGGTGGTATCCTTTTGGGGGACAAAAATGGTTTTCTTTTGCGGGTGGGTCCTGATGGGCTATGCTGTGAGGTCGATGGAATAGGTGATGCTGATGGTGTCTCTTGTATCTCTGATTCTGTATTACTCGGAACGGATTCTGATTCAACTAAACTGTCTGTTTCTGCTTCAGAATCGCTTAAAGGCTCCAGCAACATAATGGTCACTTGTATCCTTAAAAAAACAAAAGTCGTTTTATATTATTATACTCGTTTTAAATGTATTTTTTGATAGCAATTTACAACGATTTCTGGAGTTTGGAAAAATAATACTGGGTGACAATGAAATCCCAAGCCCTAGCCTTAAGATATATTTTTAAAACTTGGAACAGTATAACAATTTGGTAAGAAGCCCATTTTGGCTTAAAATATATTTGTTTGATGCTTCCGGTTTAGACGGACCTTGAAATTTTAAATCAGATGACCTACATAATACAGTGCATCCATAAAGTAATGTATAAATTCATTTATAATTCACGTATTTGTTTTTTGAAAAAACCCTCGGACACGTCGATTAGTATTTTTAATTGCGCATTTTTTAAAAGCAAAATTTTTATACAGGGTGTTCCATGTAGGTGGGGCTAACACCAACTTACTTATTTTAAATGGAACACCCTGTATATTTTTTCATTTTTGGATTCCCCGGAAAATTCTAGATTTATTTCATGTATAATGTCCTATACCTATCTTCAACTATTTTTCCAAATATTGACAGTTGAAAGTCGGCCATTTTGACACTTTGAGAGGCTCTAACTCTTCAAAAAACAAATACGTGAATTTTAAATGAATTTATACATTACTTTATGGACGCACTGTATATATCTTTCACAATGTTCGTAAAATTCCCTGCAATTTGACTATCACACCTAAACTAATTCATTCTCACCCGGTATAATAACTTTTAATTCTTTTGTTTCAGCTTCCGACTAGTACAGAGCAGTGGTTAGCAATTGTTGAAAGATTTGAACAACAGTGGAATTTCCCACACTGTATTGGGGCGATAGATGGGAAGCATGTCGTGCTACAGGCCCCTATAGGCAGCGGAAGCGAGTACTTCAACTACAAATCGTTCTTTAGCATCGTATTATTTGCCCTAGTTGATGCAGACTATAATTTTGTGTTTGCTAATGTCGGTTGCCAAGGCCGTATTTCCGATGGTGGGGTCTTTAAAAATACTATTTTGTGGAAGAAAATTGAGGATGGAAGTTTGACATCTCTAAAACCAACACCTCTTCCAGGACGACAAAAAGATATACCATACTTAATTTTGGGTGACGATGCATTTGCTCTGCACGAAAATGTTATGAAACCATATGCAGGTGTGCATCAGAAGGATTCCGGAGAAAGAATTTTTAATTATAGACTTTCGAGGGCGCGTAGAGTAGTTGAAAATGCCTTCGGTATTGTATCAGCAGTATTTAGGGTCTTAAGAAAACCTTTATTGCTACAACCCAATAGGGCAAAAACGATTGTATGATCTACTATATACCTACATAATTTTCTTAGACAAAGTCAGACCTCAAGAAATATTTACACTCCTAGAGGAACATTCGACAGCGTAGAAAATGGACAATTCATTGCTGGAACTTGGAGACAAGAACCTACTTCAACCGAATCTTTACTTCCCTAAAGAAAGTTCCTAGGAAATCTCCACTTTCTGCTCGAGAAGTTCGTAATGAAATTGCAGAGTATATGATAAATGACGGAAGAGTGCCCTGGCAGAACGACTATGCCTAATACCTTCATATAATTTCAGAAAGACTAATATGATTAATTACTTACATTTTCAGTATCTGTTGTTTCTTTGATTTTGTCCTTCACCATTAGAAATGCAAAAGCTGGAAATGCAAACCATTTACTAGCGTAGACTTGCTTTGTCCCTAAAACAAAAAATAAAGGTCTTTACAATAAAATTTCAGTTTTTTATGAATCAATAAAAACATAAGTTTCTACGCCACTGCAATTTGCTTCGGAAATAGCGAACGAATTATTATAGAAAAATAAATGTAAATTAATAATAGGTACTAATTTAAATTACCTGTTCCTGTTTTAAAGACTTCTTCATTTTCACTTTTCTTCGAAAGAGGATAACAAAGAAGTCATCTTTCCCTTTCACCACATTTATATCACATTCTAATTCCCTTGCAATTTCGGTCCAGGCATCATGCTTTTTATTTCTCGGTATGATAATTGGTATTTGTGGGATCCCATAGTTCGGGTTTAGTTTCATACATACCGACCAGTTTTAAAATTTTGTCGTGATCCCAGTCACCCATAAATTTTTTGTCATTTTAAATAAGCTGTAACTTCGAAACAACTAAACGGATTTGGTCATTTTTTTTACGTTTTGAAGAACAACTCTTATACTTTCGACTGCTTTTGCCGATTTTTGTAAGCTAAGATTTTCTATGATATACAGGGCACGGAAAAAGTGTTGCAGTTTTGCAAGTTACATCATACTCCCATTTTCCTAAAACATTTTTTTCACTAAAATTATAATTTGCGACTATAGCTACGACTATCATGGGACATGTTGGTATTTTTGATGTAAAGTCTGCTGAGACCAAAAGACAATCGATTTCTGGCTTAAACTCGTATTTTTGAAGTTCTTTGAGAACTTTCTGAACATAACTTAATTACCTTGAAAAATTCGGATAAACACTTTTCCGATACATAAAAAAAATATGGTTTAACTTTTACATAAACATATAGGGTCTCTTATAAATACCATACAAAATTAAATAATTTAATTCTTTTGATAAAGCAGAATTAACAGCAGTCAACATAAAAAAATCTACTAATGCCATGGAAACGAAACATGTATATTTAGCTAGGACACGTCGGGACGTATTTGGGATATATTGTTCAGTACCTCCTAGGACCACCTCCTACACGCAATACTTCAGCTGTCCTTCTCGGCATACTATCCACTAAGTTTCTAATAAGGTTTTGGGGAATGGCTTCCCATTCTTCTCTAACTGCAACCGCCAATTTATCCAGATTTAGAAACTCTTCCCTCTCTTTGATTCAATTTTAGTTTGTTCGGCTCCACAGGTGCTCTATCACATTCATATCTGGTGACCTAGCAGGCCAGATCATTCACGTTCAATGTCATTGATTCCCACTTGTAGAGGATGTATTTTTAAATGTTTTTCTAACTTAATCCAATCTTTGCTAAAAAGTGATTTATTGCCTTTTTCCCATACACCCGTGATAACAAAAATTTAAAATATGTTTGAAATATAACACCCTAATAATAATTCTATTTAAGTGTGTCTATTTGTCCAGTTATCTCTGTATATTTGTCCGCCTGTATGTTTGTTTGTCTATATGTCTTGTCCGTTTTATTGTTTTTTTTTGATTTATTGTCTTGGTGTATTTGTTTTGGTCTATATGTATGTCTTTTTATGTGTCTGTATTTGTTTTTCTACTAGTCTATATGTTTTTTTACTTTAGCTGTCTGTCTGAAAGTGATTGTCTATTTGCGTGTCTCTGCATCTTTTTTCGCCTAGATGTCCGTTTGTTTTTTAATAAGTGTTTGTCTGTCATTCCGTTGGTATGTAATTCACTTTATTTGTCTATCTAAATGTGTCTGTAAGTCTGTCCGTGTGTATAATTTTGCGTCTGTCTATTTGTCTATATATATATTTGTCCCCGTTTTTCTGTTTGTCTTTATGTCTCTGTATATAACTGCCTGTCTGTTCGTATGATCGGTATTTCGTTAATATCTGTCTGTTTATTTGGCTGTCTAATAGATTTAGAATTAGGGTCTTATTTAATGACCGGTATAAAGTTTGCAAATTTTATACGCTGCTCATTGCTAGTTACTGTATGGGCTGGAGTCTTTTTGATAAGTTTTTACAGTATTAGGAAATCTACATAAGATTGGGTAAATCTGATGACACATTAGGAGTTTGATTTTTGAAATATCTGCAATAGTTTTCGCGGTTAATTTAATTCGTTTGTAAAGTATAGGACATTTTTTAAATTTTAATGACACCTTAGTATTTTCGTTGTTAGTAAAGATATTTGTAGCAAGAGCCTAAACTAAAATGATTACTTTAAGAACCTGATACGAGTATATAAATATGTGCTCTTTTTTGTAATTTTCTTTATTTATTAATAATTTAAACTATAACTAGTAAATTTAAAAAATAAAGCAGCCTAGATCAAAATTGTAGCAACTTAAAAAACAAATTTCTATTCTTCTTTCAGAAATGCCGAAATAGTGATTCTTGCGACGCTATAAGCAATAATGTATTTATGAATTTTTAATAAGTGAAGTGCATTATTCACATTTCATTTTTAGTTGCTGCAGTTTTGATTTGGATGTATGATTTATAAAGTTTGGAGTAATATCAGAAATGGGTAACTTTATTGTGAAAACTATGGGCAAATAATATACAGGATATTCTATTTTTAAAAGATATTTTTTGTTATATCTTTAAAACTGTTACTGATAAAAAAATAATTAGAGTGCTCTAAGGATATTTTTTTGTTATTTTTATTTTCACCAACAATTAAGATACATAGATGTAGTAAAATCTTCAAAAATTCAAAAAAACGTCTTTATAAAAAAAAACTTTTCAGTCAATGTACTCATATTCCTTTTAACTATTTAACGGAGAGTATTGTTACGACAAAGATTTTAAAATAAATTGTCTAAGCTGAAACAAACTAAAAGAAAATGTAAATGTTTTAAACATAAGTTGGAAGTAAATTTAAGTCTTCAAAGAAAAACTATATTTTATCTGCGGTGGAGAGAAAAAGTAGGTGAAGTGAATAAAGTAGGTGAAGTCAGATTTTATTTAACCAAGTCCAAGAAAAAAAAAAAAGGAGGAAAAACTGAACGGTAGATGTTTTTCGAAGACGTGGATTTTAATTTTTCAATTTTAGGCTAGAAGTAAAAAAAATATATTGGCATGCCAAAAATGTCGCACGAGGTGGACAAGGAAAATTAACTTTTGAGATAATCTAGGATTTGCAAATCGAAAAAAATATTTCTTACACAAAAATGCCTTATCCGAATTAAATGAAATTTGGCCAGCAAGTTGTTAAAAGTGCTATGATCCAAGAGGTATTGAAAATTCGCGGACCTTTCCTTTTGATTTGCATATTCTGTTTGTTAGGCCCCTACAATTTAGACCTAACTCACATAGACCCTTGATTTAATATGTACATAGGCCCCAAAAATTGTTAGTTAAGCCCCATTGTAGAAAAGAATATAACTTAGGCCCTTTTTGGTTATAAAACGTTTTCCCTAAAGTTCTTTATTTTAGCGTCAATAAAAACCTATTATAGCATAAACATTTTATTAATGTAAAAACATATTTTAAACTGAAACAAAATAGCAAATTTCTTTTTAATGGTAATAATTTAAAAAATGGGCCTTATTCGTCATCTAAGACATCAACTGGACACACTCCTTCATCTTCATCAGTTGTGTCTTCTTGAGATCTCAAATTATCATAAAAAAGCCGACAGTTTGGATGTATATATTGGGTTAGACTTTTAATGTCTTCCAATTTTTTTGGGAAGAGGCAGCGGATATGAATTATGTAGCTTTTCCAAAGTAGGTTGTGTTTCATCTGGCTGTCCCTTTTTCTTCCTTGTGATATCCCAGACTTTGAACTCTTCTGTCGCCAAAAAGCCTTCCTTGTAAAAAATTTTCCAGGGTTTTCCTTGGTGTAAAGGAAATAGTTTGCTTTTAAAAAAGACATTTGCTCTCCGTCTGCATTTTTTTCTACTTACAAAATACGCTTTATGAAGAGCGCTTATATTGTAAAAATCATCCTGAGACATGTCAATGACTTTAATTCCCCCTTTTCGTTGAATGCTGCGAACCAGTGTGGACCAGTCTCTGGGTATTTCTATATCCATTGTTGTATGCTTCTTTGCTTTTTCAATGGAAGCATGAATTGAATCTGCTTCCAAGTGAGTATGGCCAGAGATTAGGAATTTATGATGAATTTCCTTTAAACTGTGATTTGGGGACAAAAGTTCAAACACCTTGGAAAGAAGAGTAACAACATAAATGTTTTTATTTTGCCCCGAGCAGCAATCACTAAATAAATTTAGGCAGGTTGTCTCTGGGGGCAGGTTTCTTATGTACTTAAGGAGACAGGATGCAATTTCTTGTCCTCCACGGTTTGAAGTGGTTTCATCCCACATGAAACAAAAGGATCTATTTCCGTTGACTTTTGTGACTTCGTAGATTGTTAGGTTGAATACCCACAACTGCCTCTTGTAAAATGCAATTCCACTTTTTAGGTGGGGAGTGGGTAAACATTTTTGTAGGTCGAACATTGCCGTTACTACAGTTTCATTTTGTTTAGTTTTTCTTTGTCAATCCTTTTTCATTGTACGCCCTCTCTGCTGCATCTAAATGTTCTCTTTTTTCTCGTTCGTAATCTATTCTTTGTCCGTCATCAGCGGATGATTTTATTAAAATGTTTAACTTGTCGCACTTACTGCAGGTGTCATTATGGGGCGGATGAAACGAAAGGTTGAAATTTGACACAAAAATGCTTCGGTAAAAGTGGTCAGATACTGGTGTTTTGTCGACTTCTTTACAATATTCGACATAAAGTCTATACATTTGTTGAATGCTTAAATCGGGCGATAGGTATCGTTTTTCCGAATGCGATCGAGAATAGTGACTCTTGTAAGCTGGAAATTTAGAGATATGCTGAATTACAAGAGTTTTATCTTCTTCTAATATTTTCGGGTGGTTACCATGCTTTCCTCTTCTGTCTGATGCACATATTCCGCTTAATGAAAGCCTACATTTCTCAATCGTATATCGTATTCTTTTAAAACTTATATCTAGAGTATTCATAAACATTACTTTACAAACTTCTACAGGTAATCCTTCTTTGCTTAAGACATATGTACGACTAAATGATCTTCTGCTGTCTTCTTCAACTTTAGTGCGTCGAAGCTTTTTAAATTCCCTAACTGAAGTAGACAAAAACTGAGTTTGTTCATTATAGGTCAAATCATAAAAGTCTTGAAAAAGTTTTAACCTTTCCTCATGACTAAATTTTTCAAAACACTTTTTTCTGCATGTACATGGTTGTTTTAAGGTTTTTGCCTGCACAATTTTATTCTTTTTTGTTTTATATTCTTGGCCACTCGCTCTTGCAACCTTCCGTTTATTTACTTGCCAGCTTAACTCATTTCTCACTCTTTTTCTTGATTTTTCTTCTTGTTTGTGTTTCTCCGTCTCAGTTCGCTGGTTTCGTTGTTACTTTCTGTTTTATAAGAAGCTGCCAAAAATCAAATTTTTCAGGAGAAGCAAAAAACTGTTTTTTTACATTTTTTTAGTAAATTTTTCTTTGAAATTATAAAAACTCGAAAAGAAAATAAAATATAATAATTTTATTACCCAAAACATGTTCAATTCTATTGTTTTACAAAAAAACGCAAAGTAATCTAAGAGCTAGGAAAAGAAAAAAAAACAACCTACGTACTAATAAAGAAACCAAGTGTTCTAACCTCAGTTTTCTAAAATGTTTGAATAGTATTCCCTATTACGATCATCAAGAAAATCTAACATTGTAGTGAGGTCCTTCTTTTTAGCCGCACTTAGTGGTATGGTAGTTGGTAGAGAAGTCAAAGTGGCATTCTTGATGCTAGCGATAGTAATACCTGGTTTCAGTACCCGACATTTTTCCCAAGGTGCAATATCACTGTAACTTCTTTTATACAAAACGAACCCGGGCTCATCTTTGGAAACTCGAAGCCAAGAAGCCTTTGATATTCCGAGTTTAGATGTGTCTAGCAACGCGGAAGAGGCAGCATCAAAGTCAAAAAACGTTTTCTCGTCCCCCATATTGAGCACTTTAAAAGGATGGGACGGCCTCGCAGTGACTATAGCATTGATCACATCTTGCATGTTGTACAACTTAGATCGTTTCGATCTCTTTTCAATAAGCGCAAAATCCCGATCAGACGCTGAGAATGAGTGTCCGGATATAAGAAACTTGTGGTCAACTACATCGAAAATTCCATGACAGACAAGAAAGACGTATAAGAACAAAAGCATCTTGTTCTTTAACTGGCCCGCACAATTGTCACTCCAAACGCACAGATTGTTTTTGTATGTGTTGAGTAGCCCGCAGTTCAGTACTTGCAAAAGGCAAGACGCTATTTGGTTGCCTCCTCTTCCCGACTGTCCCTCATGCCAAACACACATCAATCCATCATCTACATCAGCCACATGGATCCCAAAGTTGTAAGCTGATAATTGACGGCAGTAGTACATGTTACTGTGAGTTAATTTGGGTATGGCGAACACTTTTTGTAAATCCATGGTTACTGTGCAAATTTTACTTCCTGGCAAACTGCTTGTAATAAAGTCGTTTTTTATTGCTGCGAAAACAGAGTCAACTTGGCGGTGATGTAACTCAAGTTCTAGTGTTGCTTTTTCCTTAGGTGTACGGTTTAATAAACTTTTGGTTGCTATGTTCAATCGATCACAGGTTTTGCAAGTATCTACCCGTGGGCGACGGAAGGATAGGTTTGGAAAATCCTTTAAAAATACACTACGGTAGAACTTGCTTGAAATTTCAGTGTTAGGATACTTTTCTTTGAATGCTTTAAAAAGCCTGTTAACATTGAGATCACCGCTCAAATACTCTTTCTCTGACCTATGCCGATTGTAGTGGCCAACATCTCTGGGAAAGCTATCAATATGTTCTTTTACCAAACGACGATCATTGACAGTGAATTTGTAAGTTTGTAAACCTCCGCGCTTTTCTTTATAAACAGATTCTCCAAGTTTCTTCTTCTTAACACGAGTGGTGATCCTTTGAGGACTTATAGCGAAAATTTCCATGAATGTCTTTTTGCATATTCTTTTAAAATTCCCATTACCATCAGGTATGGTATAACTTACAGAGCATTGTCGTCGGCTTACTGAAGGGTCATCGTAGGTACCGTGTCGACGTCGATTTACAGGAAGAAGCTGCATCAGTCCCATCAGGTAACTGCTCTGCTCAGTGAAGTTCAATGCATAATACAATTCGTGGAGCTGCATCTTCATTCCAGTCACATCTTTGCAATCGTATTTACATTTGCACTCCAACTAGAACAAATAAAACAAAAACATTTAAGTATTGATCTAAAAAAGGTATTATCTTTAATAATAAAATAAGAAGTGTATACTGGACCAAACAAAAAACCTGCAATCAGCGCGACCCGCGACACAAAACTAACACCCTTTACACTGTCGATAGCCAAAACAAAATTTAACAAAAAATATTATTTATTATAAACAACCTTGTCTCACGGGTTAACACTTAAAACTTAAGTACGTTAAGAATAAAAAAATTATAAACGCATTACTTACCGTGCCCGTAATTGTTCAAATCATAGTAGCTAACGTACATCTAGCCACAACAAAAAACATTATACTAACCTCATTTTTGGGTTTGCACCTTGCACGAATTGATTTTTCCTTTTATCTGTTTGATACGATTTTCCACTAACTCGCGCTTCACTTTGCACTCTCCTATTACGTTTCTTCTTTGACGTTTCATCCCGAGAAAATGCTTTTTCACTCATTTTCCTGGGCGGAAATCCTCTAACTTAACAAAAGTTGAACGGGTGACGTCTCTGTGCGTTTTGACGGGAAACTGACTGGCGACTAACGAGTGAAACAGAATTTTGGCACTTAGATCACTTTGATTGAAAAGGTGTGGGTGCACATACAGGGTGCGCTACCTTGTCTACAGGTTTTCAATCGAATGGAGCAGCAAAATGGCACTTAGATTATATAGCAGGCTAAGGGCGATGGTATATAGAACACATTGCGAGAAAAAAAAACAATTTTAGCATTTTTGGCACTTAGATATTTTTAAATTTCACTCCCAAATGTAACCTAAACCTAATAGAGAAGAAGCCGATGACGTTATCGTTTGATGAGCGAATTTCTGTCATATTTCTTAAAGGCAGGACTATCGATGCTTAAAACTCAGTGACATAGTTAACTTATAAAGTTTATAACTATACCTATACTTAGTTTTAAGCGCCGCGCGGCCTATCTTTAAGAAATATGACCGAAATTCTCTCATCAAGCGATGACGTCATCCTCTTCTTCCCTATTAAGTTTAGCCATGCTATTTAACAAGCTTTGTATAACGACTACCAATATAAAAGCTTACCTGAATAACATCATTTCTCAAAACGACAATCTTCTGAATGTTATCGGTTTTGGTAGCTACTTCTAATGCACCATTTTCACTATTGTCATTTATTATTTCATTCGAATGCCCCGATTTATTTTCCAGCGCTAAGTCTATCATCCTCTGGATACGTGATTGACAAGATTTTCCGTTGCTCAAAGACATTTCGGCTTTTGGTTTATGTTTGCATGTGCTACTTCACTAGTACATCTATTTAGTATTAAGAAACTCACCAAAAATACAGCAAAAACTAAGAATTTACCACAAAATATTCATAAACACCTTACTTCAACCACCTGTTAGTTAAATCAAATTTTTAGGTTATGTTACCGGCAATTGCGCTAAGGCCTATGTGACACATCAGCTGAGACAAAATAAATACTTTTAAATTTAAAAAGGCCTAACTGGCAAATCCGACCAAAATTAAAAGGTATTATGTGTTTATGTCGCACATGGGCCCTTTGAAAGTGTATATTTGTTGAATAATAAAACGTACAAAGTTTACATAGGCCCAGAAATTTCAGTACACTTTAAATAAGTGACAGTTAGGCCCAAAAAATTAAAACGGAAGATAATGTTAAAAAGGCATAAGGTATCATAGGTCTATTTTTCTGGGCCCATTACTCACTTAGGCCGTTCTGTGTTTATAAATTATCATTATATTTGTTACATGGGACCATTTAAAAAGGCGTAAAAGGTAGATTGGACTTTACACTTTACACTTTGTACTTGAGCCCTCACACTTGGGCCCTTATCACCCAACCTTAATCAAAAGTTACTGGGATTATTCACTTAGGACCATTTTTATTGAAAAGGCAGTTATTCATTTAGTAAGATAGGCCTGCTAACTAAATTTCTGCAAATTTGTACATTGTATTGATGAGGGGTGTAAACCAGGCCCTGACTTCAAATTTCTCTTAATTTCTTTCTCTATTAAGCTATGAACGTTGTCTCCTTCATTCTGAGGTATGACCTTGGATTAGAAATTTGTGGGTAATGCTCTGAATATTGGGAAGTTTGTATACAGCAAAAAGATATAAAGGTTGATATATATTTGTTTCTATTTTTGTCCGCAACCAGTTGTCGGAATAAAAAGCAAAGGTTAATATTTTCCACTTGATCTGTTTGTCAGCATCATTTAAAAAATGAAATAAACAAGAGCCAATTTCAGTAGATCCCTTTTTGCCATTGGTTTCGTCCAGAAATAACAGTTCACACTGTCGTAAGCTTTGCCACTTTTCTCATTTTTATCAGCTTTCTACAAAGTTCAATCACTGTAAAATTTTCGCTATTAACTTAGATCTGTAGTAGAAAGCTGAGGGTGTCACCATTTGGAGATGGCATTTGTGCCTGCATATCGTATACTATGCATAAGTTGGAATCATCTATATTTTGTCGATCTTCTAATTTTTCTCTACGACATAAATCTTTTTCATTAATATGTGTTTCATACTTCATCACTAGTTTTTCTTTTTCCTCCTTGTTGGAATTGACATACTGCGCGCATAAATCGCATTGATCTTTTTTGGGGTATGAAATCCAATGTTAAATCTTGTATTGAAAATTTCATAAAATTTATGATATTTACCAGCGGGCTTATTATTTTCTTTCTGTTTTTCTTCAAAGTCTCTATAAATATCTTGTATAGTTTTCGAGCCCTCGATGTATTCTCTAGATGTGGATGATCTGACGTAATGAGATTCAATGCGAGGTATGGAATTAATATGGTCTACCATTTCTTGGATCAAATTTTAGTCAACTTTCTTGTGATGCTTATGAGTTCCCCTAAAATCTGGTTTAACAAAACCATTAGAATTTGTTTTTTTCTTAACTGTTCGTAACATACGATCTGTTACATCCAATGTGTTAATAAAGAAAACTTTACAGACTCTTGTTTTGTTATTCCCAATTGTAAAATAGTAGGCACGATTAAGTCCTCTAGGGTTTTCAGCGTTTGTATAGCGATATTTGGAAACAACTTCAACAAGGCAAGACGCAATAAATGAACGTTGGAGGTTGATATCTCCCATATCCCAAAATTTAGTAAAAAGCTCTTCCCTTTGGGCATTATCAATTTTTTCGAAACATTTAAGCCTACATTTTGTAGAACACGGGGGCTTAATCTGTCTAGCTGAAACTTCTTTTTCGATGATTTTGATGCATAGGTTTATCCTAAGTTTCTTCTAATTTTTGCTGAATTTTGTTTCCATTGAGATGGCTGACGTTTACGTTTTCTTGGTTCAAAATGTTGTACATTTTCCACTCCTGACTTTGACACTGATGTGTTTGTAGTGGTTTCGTCATTCATAGTCAGTGCTACCATTTGTGTAGAAGATTGAGTGCTACTAGATGAAGAGTTGCTGCTGGATGAAGAAGACCTGCTAGTGGATGTGCTGGTAGTCGTACTAGACGATGAACTTCTTGATCTGAATGGAATCAAAGGCTGCATTTCTACTTTTTTATTTGAATGAACCTCATAGGTTGGATCGTTATCACTCAAGTCCACATCACTTTCATTGGAGTGAATGGGCGAAATGACATAGTTCTTCCTTGTCGTTCGTGATGTTGCACATGGTGTCGATGTTTGAGGAAAATCAATCTGACCAAGTTCTTTGTCAATCTGAAAACAAAGTTTAAAATTGTTTTGAAGTGAGTTAGTATACAATATAGAAACCATACTAGCTAGAACGTAAAAAAGATAGCTTAATAAAATCTTACATTGTTGTTAGGTTGATTTAAATACACAACTGGAAAATTATCGTCTCCAAATTGCTTTTGCAGAGTCGAACAAGTATCGGTCTTATTTAAAGATTCCCTGACGGGTGAATAGGTACGTACATTCTCTAATGATGTTAGGACAGATGAAGAACCTAGAGGAGAATGCCTCTCTTCCTAGAAAACAAATTTTAGAATGTTTAGTGATCAAAGACTTTGCACTATTTCTACTAATGTAAAATAAAGGGAGAACATTAAGCAGAACACCTTTATTTTCAATTATATTTAGCATTAATTAGTAAGCTAAATGGGTGTATTTTAATTCACACCGGGCACACTTAAACCTCCCCAGGCTCATTTTTCCCGTAGTATTTAAGGTACAGGTTTAAATAATACATATTGTTGTTATTTTTAGGCTTTTAAAAATGTGTTTGATATTTAAATAAATTATTTGAAACTTACGTGCAAAGTAGGGTCAAAAATAGGAAAATAAGTTTCCCCATACCACTTAAATAAATCAATTTATTTAAAATTGCACAACAAGATGATAAATTGAGCTTGTAACCATATTTTCCTTACAAAAACCTTGCTTATTATGTAAACACATTTTAAAGAACTTAAAAATACCAACAATTTGATGTATCGCTTAAAACCTTTCCCTATATTACGTTGGAATTTTAATTTGCGAGACTGTAAAATGCCAAAAAGACAATAGAGCTTAAAAAAAATATTATGCTACGTTTTATATCTTACCTTCGTTAAAATATTCATTTTGGCGAACATTTTTCTTTGGTTCGTGAATTCATTTTAAGTATTGTATCTGTTTATGGAGCCTAAAATCGATATTAATTTAATAATTTTAATCAAATTGTATTCATAAGAAATACTCACTATACCGATGGAATTATTAGATACGCCTAACTCGAGAATAATTTATTTAAAATGCAGCACACACAAGTAAAATACAGGACTTTTTTCGACATAAGACTTTTTTATAACATATTTACGCTTAGTCAAGAAACTGACCAAATTCAAAAAATGTCATTATAAATTTTATTTTCTTTGTTATTAAAAGGACAAAATTAATTTTTAAATCATATGATTCCCTTTTTTTTTGTAAAAAAGACACATATACAGTTGGGTCATGTATTTCTTTGTTGTTAATATCATAGAGTTTCAAAATGTTTCTTTCTCTGTAAAGTGTTGAAACCAAAAATGGTTGACACAAAAACGCCATGTAAACCACTGGCCTCGGTCACAAGATAGCAACAAACGCAGATGTTCAAAATAACCCTTTTTCGTAGTAAGTAAGAAACTTCAGAAAACGTATTGATTAATAAAAACGTTATAAAAACAAAAGATTAAGTCTACAGGAAGTAGGGCGCACAAGTATAAGAATGAATAAAGCCATATCAAACACTGGATCATTGTTCAGCTTGTTAGCTGGTTGGGCAGTAACAGGTTTATTTACCCGACATTAGCTTCGTTGCCGGGCAGTTCACGCGCCTTCTCTCCATATTACTCCGCATTGCAGATTATTGTGCTGATCCGGCCCTAGATTACCAGAATGCATATTTGAGTTGTCAAGTAAACTCTAAGTTTTTGGGGAAAAAAATTAATATGAAAGTATAGTGTCAAATTGTCAACACATTTTGTAGCTGTTCAAAATCAGCTTTTCTTAAAAAGTAAGCAGAAACTTGCAAAATGTATTTACAATAAGACGTTGTAAAACCAAGTAAATTAAAGTTAAAAATCATGTATGTATTATATTGTAAGAAATAATTTAGCCTAATTTTGTTATTTACTTTCGTTTTATGCGAAAAATAATAGGAAAATAGATTTTAAAACGTAAACGTCAATAACTTTGGTTTTTTTTTAATGAAAACTGATTTCACTATTCTTGCAATCGCTTCTATTAAGAAGGGCCTAACTGGAAATTTGTAAAAATCAGTTATACCCATTGTTAGACAAGGGCTAAACATATTTATGTTATGACAAATTTGCTTCTCCGAATACTTCATTATAAATTAAATAAAAATAGGGTGCAAGTGTCAGCAGTACAGCCAAAATGATGACTCTAGTTTGCTTTAAATCGCTTCCCTCAAAACATGTACAAATCGAGATAGGCCCGCATATTTCTTTTGACAATGTATCGTTGTTAGAGTAAATATTATTTAAAGTTTTGATCAATTATGCAACATTTTATTTTAAGAAATTGGATGGGTTATTTTAATATTTGAAAACATACTATTTTTTTAATTATCTTTTTCCTATACAGAACATAAATTTCAAAACGATGACGTTAATTATTGTAGATCGGTAAACATGAAAAAATATTTAAAACTGACTTTTATAATAATTTGTATAAAAATAAAGCCCTTAGTCCTAAAAATACCTGTTAGTTTATTAAAGTTGTATTGCCCACAGTGTCGTTTTAAAACTATTTTTTTAAATAAATGTAAGCAAAAACCTACGAAATGTTTTGACAATAAGACTTTGTAATACTAAACAGTATTTAAGGTTTAGTCTTGCCTTTTATGTAACGTCCA